>JABASD010004148.1:0-16659 GCA_019776165.1 Pogonognathellus flavescens
GCCCAAAATGTAAAAAATATATTTTTTTAAAACAAGTTTACCTTGTTGGCAGATATTGTGAACATTTTCATCAAACCGAACATTGTTCTGGTGAATATATCGGTACTGTCAAAAATTTTGGTGTTCACAATTCCGGGACATAGTGCATAAGTATTGATTCCAGTGCCGGACATTCTTCTTCCCAGTTCCTTAGTAAATAAAGCATTGCAGAATTTAGTATTGTTGTAAGGAAGAGAATTATGTGAACCAAATCCTGACTTGTCCATATTCAAATCATCCAAGTCAAGTTGGGCGAACAATTGTAATCCGGACGAGATTGAAACCACCCTGCAATACAAATCACAAAAACAAAGCACAACAGTAAAACCCACTGCAAACAATAAAAACTTTTTTTAAAGGTTTTTCAAATGAAATGTTTTTGCTTACCTGGATTTGGTTTCCGCTTTTAAGTTCTCCAACAATAAATTCGTTAACAAAAAGTGGCCCATGTAATTTACGGCTACGTGCAAATTAAACCCGTCTTTTGTTTTTATATTTTCCGACGGTGAACCTAAGATCCCTGCATTGTTTAGCAAAATTTTTATTTTTGGATATTCTGAGGAAACTTTTTTTGCAAATTCCTCCACTGACCCCATATCAGACAAATCCAGTTTTAAAAGTTTCTATTTAGGTAAAGAAATGATTTATTAATAATTTCTGCAGCATTTTACATTTTATTTCTATTGGTGTAAATCTTCTACCCTATAATATATACTTCCCATTTTCTCTTTTTGGTGGGTTGGGTAGGTACAATTTGTATTAATTATGAATAAATTTATGTCTAGAATACAATAAGTAAACTAACTTTTATATTTAAATTGTAATACATTAATGTCTCAATTATACCATACCACATTGGCATTTCCAGTCTCTCCTTCGATTTCTTTAACTGTTTTGTGTCCATTTTCCAAATCCACATCCCCAATCACAACAATTGCTCCTCTTTTAGCAAATTCTTTTGCAGAGGCCTTCCCTATGCCTGAACTTCCTCCTGTGATGACTACAACTTTTCCTTCTATGTTCTCTTCTATTGGGATTGCACCCTTTCTTCCTAGCCCATGGTACTTAAAAAAATCGATGCCGCACTTAGGACCAAGTTTTACTGCCAGAAGTAAATTATCCAAATAGCCCATATTCGGAAATTATTTTAAATTTTGAACGACACGTTTGTCAGTGAGAATCAAGAGTAATAACTAAATTAGCGAATTGTTAGTATCATGTTTTCTATTCTGACTCTGACGTTGTAATTGCAGACGCGCATTTGATCAATGTTTATCAACGATATTTAACGAGTTTTATAACAATGAAAACTTCAAGGTAAGTCTGATGTATATGTGTTTTGATATTTTGCGTCATCATGCTGTAATAAACCAGCAAAACTCATTGTAAAAAATAATTTATACAAGTGAAAGGTGTACCTATAGTATAGGTAGATATATACTTATGAAATATAATAAGGGTTAGATTTATTCAGAAGGAAATTAATTCCTCCATCCAGAAGAGTAATACAATTTTACAGTTAGATAAAATATTATATGGAATAGTTAACAAATAGAATATTTTACACTATTAATTAACTACACGAATTAATTCGGTATCTTGTTTCAGAGTATCCCACAATTCAACTCCTCCAGTAGTACAAAATGTTCACATCCACATTGCAGTTGGGAATTTTAATCCTGTGGGAAAACTTTTATCTTCATTCATCATACTAGGGCAAATGAAGTTTTCCCAGTCTAACAATCTTAATGTTTATGTTTAAATATTTTATACAATGGTTTTCCAAGACATTTCATATCAATATTCATATATTAAATACCGTACCGGCGCTTATAGTGACCCATGGTCAATATAACACACCCCCCCCCAAACTAGAGGTTATTGAGTATTGAAGATTTTCAAGAAAGAAAATGTGCTCGCTAAACTATAATCTCCCATGGACCTAATTAATAGTCTCCCATACATAATAATAAATTAATTGATCATATTTACTCATGCTTACGCAGCGGCTTATTTTTATAAACATGAATTTAACAATAAATTATAATTCAATATGAAATAGTAGCGTAAGTAGTAACACTCAATAAGTCACATAATTCTTCGTCAACGGCATAAAATAATCTTTTCATTTATATAAATATTATGTATTCCATAAATACAGCAGAATTAGCATGTCAATCTCAAATAACGAAAATTAAATTCCATTTGCTTATATTGTTTCAATTTTAGTATTTATGAAATATGATATGACTACAATGATTAAATTATTTTTCCTTCAAAATATAATCCGCCATGAACTTCATAATCCCCCAGTGGAGCACAATCAGAACATTTTTGTCAAAAAATAATTCTCGAAAATATAAGCTATTATATATTCACTAAAACCATAGGTACGTATTTGTGTTTATGGATATGTATGCCACTAGACCTACTTTTTCTTGAGCAAGTACTTTAATTAAGGAATCGGAATCTGATAAAATATAATAATAACAGGGAATAATTCAAGACTTATTTTTAATGCGCCATTAATTTAAATCAGTAGCCATTAAAATAAATGGATTGTGTTTTTGCAAAGAAAGTAATTTTTTATTTACAAAAGAATCGCCTTTAAAAATGAGTAATTGGCTTTGCACGAGTAGCCATTAACGTACGAAGGAACAGCCATTTGAAAACGAAAGAATTGCCATTAGTCATTGAATATAGCATGAATTAAATTAAAATAGTATTGGTACAAGTCAAACAAGAATGGGGATAAAAAGTGTTTAGTTTTTCACTATATTGGTATCATTGATGTATAAGGGCATTAGTTGCACCCTTCGGTCTTACACGCTTCTGATTTTGTCCTAGTTTAATAGGGTTATATTATCTGGCAACGTGTAGCAATTGTTGATAAAAGCCAAGCCTATTATGTGCTTGCAAATGTAGCTTTTCCGAAATTATGGGCACGTGTACCGTGAAGATGTCCAATCATTGTTACAAAAGTCGACTTTTCGAATGCTATTTTTAAAGTCCATAAAATATTCAACTTTTCGCCACTTCATATTCCTAAAGGCCTGCAGTAGGTCCATTCAACAGCAACTAATTTTGTTGTCCTTTCCGTTTCCGTTGAAGCAGCCATCGAACTTACAATCGAACTGCAACGAAAAGTACTACTTGTCCCAAGAACGAATGCCGACAAACTAAAGAAATTATTAGTTTGTTGTAAACGGTTAATCTTGACTTGAGTCATGTATATACCATTGAGACTAAGCATATCATTACGCATGAGATGCACAAGATAAGATAAGCATAAGATGTTCTAATTTTTTGTTCGAATCCAACCTAAAGGTTAATCTTTTAATCTGAAGGTTCATTATTCGTTTAAGGATATTTACATAATTCACCTAATGGCAATTCTTTTACAGCATTCGTTTGTTTTAAGGGTAAGAATAATTCTTACGGGCAATTCGTTATAGTTAAGGGCAATTAAATGGTACCCATAATTCAATATTGCAACACCAAATGGATTATTTTATTTTATTATTGCTATTGCTAAATAGTCTTTTTCCTCCTCCTTCATAATATGTGAAGGCCGACAAAAATGTAAAATCGGGGATGACATATTTCATATAAATTTCATATTCATTATGGACACCAACTGACATAACAGGGGCGTATCTACGTATGGGATCAAGGGCTTGAATCTGTCACTCCCATATAATATCCTAGATACGCCCCTGGATATTAGTACATGTAAAATAGGATTCATGATATTCAGACCGATAATTTTAATGTCTATCAAGAGAAGTTTTAAAGTTTATTATTTTTCTGCACCTTCTTGGTGGGTCAAGATTATTTCATTCTTGTCAATCTTTCTGGCAAATTGAGAAGTTCTTCGCTTTTTTCCCAAAGTGCACGAGCAAGACGATCTTCCAATCTATTATTGGCCTCGTTAAAATGCTTTCTGAACTGATACATTTTCCCAGTTTCATTTTCAATGTTCTTATCCAGAGCACAATGCATTATAAATTCTGAGGCAGCCTGTAATTATTCAAATAAAAATCATTGTGCAAATTGTAATTAAAACAGCTTATAAATATTCTACTTGCAAAATATTATTTAATTATCCACCCAGGCAAATTTAATAATGAAATGAAATGAAAATTACCTGTTCAGCAGTAAAAGACCAACCATTCATGGATAAAGCGAAAAAAAATTTGCCGAATTTTGGAATACAGTCATTGTCATAAATTGTTGTCCTCACCATTCCAGGACACAGTGCATATGTATTGGTTCCAGTGTCGGACAATCGTCTTCCCAATTCCTTAGTAAATAAAGCATTGCAGAATTTTGTGTTTGCGTAGGGAAAGCGATTCTGCCAACCAAATCCTGACTTGTCCATATTTAAATCGTTCAAGTCCAGTTTTGACAGCAACTGTAATCCTGACGACATGGACACCACCCTACAAATATCCAGGAATACCAAAACAATACAAACCGCTGCAAATAAAATAATAATTAATTATAATCATGTCCATTTTTGTCAAATTTATAAAAGTAACCTGGATTTGGTTTCCGCTTTTAAGTTCTCCAACAATAAATTCGTTAACAAAAAGTGACCCATGTAATTTATGGCTACGTGCAAATTAAACCCGTCTTTGGTTTTTATATTTTCCGACGGTGAACCTCCAATTCCAGCATTGTTCAACAAAATTTTTATTTTTGGATATTCTGAAGAGATTTTCTTCGCAAATTCTTCTACTGACACCATATCAGACAAATCCAATTTTAGAAGTTTCTATTGAGGAAAAGAAATTACTAATTTTATGTATGTGACTTTTTACCCTGTGTTGTACAACTGTTCATACAATTCAATTTTCTTTGTCGTCATTTTGGTAGGTATATGTATATTATAAATTTTAAGAAGAGATTTTATAATATACGTCTAAAATTATTATACATTAATTAGGGAAATTGCATTACGTACCACATTTGCATTTCCAGTCTCTCTTTGAATTTCTTGTACTGTTTTGTGACCATTTTTTAGATCCACGTCCCCAATCACAACAATTGCTCCTCTTTTTGCAAATTCTTTTGCTGATGCCTTCCCTATCCCTAAACTTCCTCCTGTGACGATTACAACTTTTCCTTCAATGTTCTCTTCTATTGAGATTGCACCCTTTTTTCCTAACCGTTGGTACTTAAAAAACGCGAAATAATACGTAAAAGTAAATTGTAAGTAGTGTAGGAGCAGGAATGGGAGTTGCAAAAGACCCATTTTCCTTTAAGATAAGAATTTCGAAATTATGTTGGCTGTTGTAAGAAAATAACACAAATGAGAATAATAATGTATAATAATAAAGTGGACGAATTAGTTAAAAGTTGAAATGATTGGCTCTGACAGTTTCAGTACATTTATATTTCAGAGATTATCAGTAGCACCGCCTGTCACAGTGTGAAAACTTGGAGCTACACTGAAAAGGCGGAATTCTACATGAGTGTTTTACACTTGTCTTATTTACTTTTACTTCATCATTGCACATAGAAAAAGCAACCTATTCAAACTCATTGTACAATAAGATTATAATGTACCTTAACCTTTGGGATTTCATTAAACTGTCTTTCCACTTGTGGCATATTCACAGCAACCGGTTAATTTGTGGTCGTGTGGGAAAATACTGCTCCAGACTTACAGTGTGAACATTTCTGAGGTTCTTTATGCATGATTGCCTGTATAAAGCAACCTACATCATTACACCACTTATAACTTGAGAACAACGATATAGCGTGTTCGATCCATGGTCCAGCAAAGCATATATGTATCGCTTTAATATACAATATATATTTAAAAGAGGACTTTGAATAAAATATATTATTAATGATGTACCTACCTACCTTTACCTAACAACATTTGCAATAAAATTCTTTATCGATGGTAATCTGTGTTGCAGGTGAAATATTTCAATGAAATATATTAGGGGGGAAAATTTGCAACTTTTCCAATTTTTCCAAATTGATTTTCGTTGAAAAATTAAAAATTTTAAAAACATTGAAGAACTTTGTACTGATACAAATGTAACAACTTACACTAAACATTTGATTAATGCACTAAAACTGCACATAACAGATCTTAAACACCTACACCTTTATGAAATAAAATTGTGTAAGTGTCCAATAATATTGCATCAGTGAATACTGTACATTACTAATTGTTTTTAACACTTGGTTCATATTGTACGTGATATAATTTTTAATTTTTAATAATTTCTACATTCAAAAGTACGGCAAGTATTTAGCAGGATTCAAAATCAATGTTTATAAATGTATTGAAGTTCAGTTATGTATCACAAGGTATTAATAATTACATCATGTAAATATGACGTGAGTTTAAATTGGTTTTTGTGTCAAAAGAACGATTTAGTTTGAGTGTATTACACGTTTGTGTCTGATTGCCTAAACCCATTTGCTGCGTTCGATTAGGAATTATTCTAACACTAAGTCCTTTAATTTATTTCATATCTGTCCAATTTTGCCAATTTTTCCAATTTTTCAACAAAAATTCATTGAAAAGTGCAAAAATCGTCAACTCTGATGGTAATAGCATTTTGGAAAACCAGTCTGAATGAGCGTTACTATTTAATATTACTAAATTAACTTTACCTTACTTTACTTTTCCCATTGCAATTTTACGTCATTAACATTATGTACAAATGCTCTAAAGCACGTACCTAATTATTTCTTGCATCTTACTACCTGCTATAACGACGGTGAATAAACTAATCCTATCCATTCCCACCACTACAAACCCAATCCATTCCCACCACTGCTTTTGTGTACAGACGACAGACAGACAGACGGACATTACAATCGTTCCTATATAGACCTAACGGTCTAATATAAGGAAATGAGATGAAATGCAATCAGACGTTACTCTGAAAACATTAAAGATTAGTATTTATAATTATTCCTAACAAATCACCCAAGAACACACGAACGGGATACTCTGAAACAGATACAGGGGGTACCAAGTTAATTCGTGCACCTATTATTGTGAAAATTGTAATTAAAGCTTACAGAATTTAGAGCAGCTTATAAAGATTATACCTGGAAAATATTATTTAATTTAGATACGCCCCTGATACTAGGTATACTGTATACCTAGTACATTATTATGTGTCTATATTGTTTATATATATAATATATATAAACTATATACATTTATATAGTATAATAGAAGAGTATTATAATTTAACATTTGGATAAAATATTATGTTGAAAAATTAACAAACAGAATAATATATACAAAACAATAATAGGTGCAGGAATTAATTCGGTACCCTGTTTCAGAGTAGTGTATCAATCAGTGCATATTATTATAAATTATATCCCACTCATCAGACTCCTCTAGTACAGAAAACAGAATGTTCACACAAATCAATTCAGTTGGGAATTTTTATCCTGTGGGAAAACTTTTATTTTCATCATACTAGTAGTTGTAGTAGTTGCATTTTGCATAATCCAGCAATCTTAATGTTTTGCAATGATTTTCCAGGATATTTCATATCAATACAGGCGCGTAACTAAGATTGCCATTTGCCAGGGTCACAAAAAGTTTGGTGGGTCAAAAAAGTGTAAAAAATTTGAATTTTGGGGCCTTCGGCCGCAAATAATCTATTTTTTTAAGGAATTTGGTGGGGGGTTCGGGGTGTCGTGACCCCCCTCTAGATAAGATATTGAATATTTGTGTTGATTGATATAAATATAACATACACCGGCTTTGTTTAGTCGACACCAAATGGCGTATTTTAATATTGCTAAACAAAACAGTCTTCATACTACATAATTCGTAAAAGGCCACAATAACGTAAAATCGGAGGTTTACATATTTCATATAGGCTGCTGATATTATTGTGCTACAGATATGCTAACATGTAAAATAGGATTTGTGATGTTGAGACTGCGTTGATAATTTTAATGTTTTGTCGAGTTGATCTGCCAAGCGAAGCTAGAGGTTTATTATTTCTTTGCAATTTTTGTTGGTCATGATTTCATTGTTATCAGTCTTTCTGGTAAATTGAGAAGTTCTTCGCTTTTTTCCCAAAGTTGACGAGCAAGTCCATCGTCTAATCTTTTATTGGCCTCGTCCAAATGTTTTCTGAACTGATACATTTTTCCAGTTTCATTTTCAACGTTTTTATCCAGAGCGCAATGCATTATGAATTCGGAGGCAGCCTTTAGTTTTTCAAATAAAATCATTATTCAGATTGAAATGGCGTATAACTTATACAAATTAAAATTATCTGCAAAAATGTTCAATATCCACATGCAATAATTTAATGCAATGAAATAAAAATTACTTGTTCAGCAGTAAAACACCAACAATAAATAGATAAAGCGAAGAGTTTTTTGGAGAATTCCGGAATAGAGTCACCATCGTAAATTGTTGTGTTGACGATTCCGGGACACAATGCATATGTATTGATTCCAGTGCCGGACAATCGTCTTCCCAATTCCTTAGTAAATAAAGCATTGCAGAATTTTGTGTTTGCGTAAGGAAGACAATTCTGCCAACCAAATCCTGACTTGTCCATATTCAAATCGTTCAAGTCGAGTTTTGAGTACAACTGTAATCCTGACGACATGGACACCACCCTACAAATATCCAGGAATACCAAAACAATACTTAAGCCTTAAAATAATAATTAATTAATAATGTCAATTTTTGTCAAATCAATAAACTTGGATTTGGTTTCCGCTTTTAAATTCTCCAACAATAAATTCGTTAGCAAAAAATGACCCATGTAATTGACAGCTAGGTGCAGATTAAACCCGTCTTTGGTTTTTTTATTTTCCGAAGGTGAACCTCCAATACCAGCATTGTTTAGCAAAATTTTTATTTTTGGATACTCTGAAGACACTTTTCTCGCAAATTCTTCCACTGTTCTCATATCCGACAGATCCAACTTTAAAAGTTTCTATTGAAGTAAAAAAATTACTAATAAAATATGAAATATTATGTATGCGACTTTTTAAACTGTTATCATAACTATTCATTCATTTCTACCTCTTTTTCAACATTTTTGATATAAGCTGAGAATTTATAATATACGGTATAAAATTAATTGTAAACAGTAATTACAAAAATTGCAATACGTACCACATTGGCATTTCCAGTCTCTCTTTGAATTTCTTGTACTGCTTTGTGTCCATTTTTTAAATTCACATCCCCAATCACAACAATTGCTCCTCTTTTTGCAAATTCTTTTGCTGATGCCTTCCCTATCCCCAAACTTCCTCCTGTGACGATTACAACTTTTCCCTCAATATTCTCTTCTATTGAGACCGCACCCTTTCTGCCTAACCGTTGGTACTTAAAAAACGCGAAATAATACTTAATAGTATTTTGTAAGGATAATAGTACCAGAAATAAATCTCGCCAAAAAACCATTTTCCTTTCAGACAAGAACTTCGAAATTATGTTGGCAGCTCTAATTGTAAGATAATTGTACAAATGAGAATAATAATGTATAATTAGTTAAAAATTAATTAATTATTAATTAATTAAGCATTAATTATTTAAAAATTGAAATAATTGGCTCTGGCAGTTTCAGTACATTTATTAAGGCGATTATCAGCACCGCCTGCCAATGTGAACACTAGGAGCAACAATGAAAACGCGGAATTATACATGAGTATTTTACACTTCTCTTTAGTTTTACATCATCACTGTAGAAAAAACTACCTAATCAAACTCATTGTAAGGTCGATCATATTATTGTATGTATACCTTAACCTTAAAGATTTCTTTAAACCGTCTTTCCACTTCAGCGATATTCACAGCAACCAGTAAATTTGTGATCGTTTGGGATAAATATTTTTCCAAACATACAGTGAATATTTCCCAGGTTTTTTGCGAACTTGCATCGTGTTCGACTTACATCGTTAGGATTTTTACTTCACTTTCATAACTTCAGAACAACGATATAGCGTATTCGATCCATGATCCAGCAAAGCATATCGGTTTGAAATACAATATATATTTAAAACTAAATTTTAAAGAAAAGATCATTATACAATGAGCTACCTACATTTTTGTAATATTTGCAAGGATTTTTTGTCAAACTTGTCTGAATGAGCGTCACTGTTTCATACTATTAAATTAACTTTACATTTCCCATGAAAGAGAAGAATATTGCAATTTCACGTCAATAAAATTATGTATAACTTGCTCCTATAGGCATGTAGCTAATTATTTCTTGCATCCTATTATCTGATATAATTACATTGAATAAGGAAATCAGACATGAAACAAACTATGAAAACAATAAAGATCGGTATTTCTGATTATGCCCAACGAAACACCTAAAAACATACCAACTAAACATTTATGGATTTTAATTTCATTCCCTTAATCAACTAATAATATGCTTGCTTTAATGTCTTCATGAGCAATTATTCGTAGCTAAGAATTTAAAAAGTTAACAGAGAAACAAGTTGAATAAACATTTATTGCTTTTGTACAATGAACATTACTCCATTTAAATTTCATGATTTAAACTATTATTATGTTAACTTTAGTTTCAATATTTTCATTGTTTATGTCATTTAAACGCTCTTTGTTGTAGTTTCTAGCTAAATTCAAATAATATGGTCATCACCTCTCACATTATACAAATATATTTTAGTATTTTATAATATATTATCTTTTTACAAAAAATTGGCGAACCAATTTCATTTTACTTCTTACTACACGTTTTGAACTTTTTGAGCATGAACACAAGTACAACAATAATTAGCAATTCATCCGTTGAAAATCTCAGTAGTCACTTTTAATTTATCATTTATCGAAGTATCTAAACCGTTTGTTGGGAGTAGCAGAGCTATTTGGCCTTGAGGAATGTTGACCTCTATCTGTTTGACTCCGTCGTGCTCCATTTCCTCCTCTGAAACCAATTCTGTTTGCCAATCTTCCACGTTTAGTAGGACTGTTGCTGCTTCCGCGAGAGCCTCTATCACTTGAATCATAATTACGCTGTCTTGACCCGGAGCGACTGAGGTTCTGAACATTCGGTCTCGGATTATATCGTTGCTCGTCCCGTTTACGCTTAAAACGCGAATTCTCTTTAGATTGAAGTGATGAACGTCCCCGTACATTTTTCATCCTGTCTGAAGTATCCGAACTGCCAGCTGCTTTTGTTGGATCTGCCATTTGGACGGATGAAGAAGAAGGTGGTGGTGATTGTAGTGAACCTGAAGACGAAGGATTATCAGTAGGAATTGCAAGCGGATTTGGAACAAACTTTCCTGCCGGGATAATGTACGCTTTCTTAGCAGCTTGACAACCTAGCCATAAAGTGACTTGTTTTCGGGCTTGTTCACGAGCAAATAAAAATCCGCCGTGGATTGTGCAAG
Source organism: Pogonognathellus flavescens (assembly GCA_019776165.1). NCBI lineage: Eukaryota > Metazoa > Arthropoda > Collembola > Entomobryomorpha > Tomoceridae > Pogonognathellus > Pogonognathellus flavescens. The sequence goes on from JABASD010004148.1 coordinate 11,431, forward strand.
AATTACTTTCGTTGGAAACAAAAATCGTGACTTGGTAAATATGAGCAAGTTTCTGCAAAATTCCGTCTTTCTTCAGAGATTCATCAAAAACGATTTGCCATTCAGATGGAAGAAGTACAACATTCAGACCTGGTTCCATTATTTCCTGTTTTGGTTGAATTAATTTTTTCTTTGATGGATTTTCTATGATTTCCTCAATAATCATAATTTCGTCATCACTGTCTGCAATAGTTACCACATCATCATTTGACAAATCTCGTTCAGTCTGTACAACGGGAACGGGTGCTGGTTCCTTTTTGGGTTTCTCAACGACAGAAGCACTAGAATTCTTCGCGGATGACGCTGTCGACGCTTTTCTTGATGTGGAAGATGACGTTCGAGGTTCGTCTGTTGAAACCGTCAATTTTTCTTTACTGGTAATATTTTTGTTCTCGGGTTCTACTCTTAGATAATTAATGACAGCTGATTTTTCATTAGTGGCAGCAGAATTAGGAGGTTTACCACTTGGAAGGACATTCAGGAATTGTACAGGAACAGTTGCTAAAGATGGCACCGGCACCACCATAGAAGGTGACAACAATGAGTAGGGAACATAAGTACCGGGAGCAAAAGGACCGTCGGGATGAATAATAGGAATGTTCTGGATTAAATCTTGTGCACTTGCGAAACGTTCATCTACGTCCATTGAAGGAATTGCACGAATTGGCATTACAGATGGAATTTCAGGAACTAATAGTGGAGGTTTATTTAGCAACACGTTTTCAACAATTCGCACGGAAATGTTTGTTCCGTCTTCATTGACCACAGTGGTACGATGAGTATTTGGCGAAACAGATTGCTCGGTTGATTTATTCAAACTTTGAAGTTTAGCTTCATCATTTGCCTTCATTGAAATCTCTTGCTCCTCTTTCCCTCTTATGAAGAGGAGATCCAATAATTCATTTTCTGCTTCCTTCCAGTTACGCCCCACGATATGAACTTGAAGAACAGAGGTGAGAACACAAATGCTAACACACTTTCTCTCTTCAATTTCACGAAGCAAATTATCTTGTTTCGCTTTTAACAGAACAGATTGTTGAAATGGGTTCACAGCGAAATGTTGGCATAAATAAGTTCCAGTTATTTTGTTAGTGCACTCGGGAAAATTCACACAACCAAGTGGGCCAAGGGGACTAATAACATTGTTACCAATATTTGACTCAAAAGAAGTTTTCAAAGAGTCATTTTGAAACTGCACTCTAATTGATTCATTCTTGCTTTTATTATCACCCCGGTGTGTAAGATCGACGACTACGGTACGTTTGGCAGCTCCAGGAGAAACATCTTTGTTATCAGAGGAAACATTTGCAGAAGCATAATCTTTGTTTAGAACCTTAACGGTCAAATTTTCAGTTCTGGAAGAGGACGACGTAGATGGCCATGATTCTTTTCTCGACGAAAGCGAGGCAAATGGCGCTGGTTCATTTCTTGAAGAAGATGACGTGCTGGGAGTTGATTCCATTCGTGAAGAAGATGAAGCAGTGGGGGCGAAATGGGCTAATTCCCTTCTTAAAGAAGTTGAAGTACTTGGAGCTGATTCCTTGCTTGAAGACGATGAAGTACTGGAGGAAGTTGAAGTACTGGGAATTGATTCCTTTCTGGCAAATGAAGCGGATGGAAGTGCTGCTGAATATTGTGTACGCGAAGTAGATGGAATCTGAGTTGAATATTCATTAGTTGAAACGGATTCATTTTGGGACGAATTATTGTCATCTATTATTGCTGTAGATGCATCTTCGGACATCGATAGCTGCTGTATACGTGAGTGAATCGTGGCAAAATCGAATTCTTGTACGACAAAAGGCTTATTTCGATGGTAAGGATTGTTTTTGTAGCGTGGTCGTTGACAGTGATAATAATTGTGGCCTTTAGCAGCACAATTACTACAGTAAGATTCATGTCTCCGCTTGTATTCGGTTGATTGCTCCGAAGTAGTGCACTCTTCCGGATTTACAGACTGGAAAGTATAAAATACGCCAATATTAAAGTCAGTCCCAAATAAAATAAATCAAAAGAGAAACAGAACTACGTAGTATAAATATTAACGACGAAAAATTATGAAAATTCATATTTTGTTTGTACTTCTGTGATTTAATATTATTACAAAATCACCGGAGCAAAATCTAAAAACACTGAAAAAGCGTACAAGTATTTTTTGAATGATTTTCTGATTTTTCAATAGTTTGTCAAACTTACGTCGGGGATAGGAGTTGTAATGGAATGATAACGACGCCAAATATCCGGACACGAGAAGTTATCATGACCACTGACCCCACACAGAGTACACCGAGGCTGTTGTTTTCTGTAAGTACAGCGGCTACAGCCAGACGAGAATCTTTCCCGCAGAGTTCCACACTGAAATATAATTCAATCACATAACACTTAAAAATAACCAAACTTAAAATTGAAAATATAGGAAATAACCAACTTACATTTAAGCAGCAGGACGAAGGGCAAGCTTTTCTTCCAACGTCATCAACTGTATGACCCACCCCACCGCACATTGTGCAACGTGGAGGCTTATATTTCTCCGGGCAATTGAATTTAATATGACCAAATTGGTGGCAATTAACGCATCGTTTCCTCGAGAACTCTTTTCTGGTTCGTCGGTGGTCCTCTGGAGCTCTCCAAAGCGACAGCTTATCTAAACACACGGGAAAGAGTGACATATTAATGCATTTTGTATTTAATAAATTAAAATCAAAATTTTTTTTAATTAACTAAATCAATAATTATTACACCCTTACTCGATTGTTTTTTCTGTACTTCGTTTTCGTCAAACTTTACCCCCTTAAAAGTCCCGTAAAATGTTTTCATTGCATCCGTCCACCCCGAAGGGAATCCAGAGTGATTCGTATAGTAAGGAGCCTTTTTTCGAATATTCGGGTTGCTTTTAGGACGAGGAGGTGGCGGCATATTTTGGCAATCAATTTTTTCCTGCAAAATTTTCTCTCTGGCCTGTTCCCTTTGATTGCTTTCGTTGTTAGCACTAATTATTTGAATTTCAGATTGTTCTTCCACTGTATTTGGATCTGTACTTTGACCTACACTAGATTCTGTGTCAATCACTGACATGATTGGCGAAACGTTGATCACCTCCACAGTACTCTTGGACTTCTTTTTGGTTGGGGACTTACACGAAGTTTTTCTTCCTTGTTCGTCGCTTGCAACAGTTTCTTGCGAAGGAATTTCGTCGGATTTTGCTTTCTTCTTTGACCCGGTTTTACTTTTTGTTTTTTCTTTGTGACTAGCTTCGTCTGCCTCACTGTCGCTGGGACTGCTTCTTCGATTTCTTTTCTTCTTGGTCGTTTTAGTAGAAGAATCTTCGACTTCTTGGTTTTCATTCGAAGTTAACGCATCATCGTCATTTCGGACTTCTGACGACGAGGGAGGCTGATCGTCCGATAAATTGCGACTGTTTTTACGTTTTCGTTTCTTAGAAGACTCATTTGTCGTTTCATCTTCAACTGGAATTGTTGTAGCAGAAGTACTCGAATCTTCAGTTGTCAGACTCAATCCACCAGGAAAAACCAAGTTGGAAATTAAATTCGTTCTTAAAGTTGATTCCCTTGCATTCGCTGAAGCAGGAAGCTCCGTCGATTTGAATGGACTTTTTTCAGCCGTCTTCTTTTTTGAAGGCTTAGATTTTCTCTTGGTAGGGGAATTCGTTTCTTGTGTGACTTGAACGAACCCTTCTGCACGATCCTCAACTTCTTCCTGATGTAAAACGACTTCTTCTTGCGATCTGGGTTCGGCTACTGCAGCTACAAAGGAAAATATTAGTCTTTCACACTTGTGGGGTATTCATTATTCATACAACTGAAACTGAACACAGTCCGGATATTTTATCTGACTACATTTTTCTTTAAAAAGATTTGTTTGAGTAAAGCCAGTTATAAAATGCTAAAGCTTGCAAAATCAAAAAATCCCTCCCGTTCAAATTTTTTACTCATACTGGGAATATTTAAAATAAATAAACACACACATTAAAAGCAACTATTAAAAAATCACCGTGATTAAGTGATAAATTTCTCATTTTGATTTTTTAAGAATAAATTGTAACAAGTTTGTTGATACCTTGACCGGTAGAAACGGAAGAACCTGGTAAACTGTTTCCAGGGGGTAGAGCGGCATCTGAGAGTGGAACTTCCAGAGATTTTCTTTTGACTTTCGAAACTCTTTGTCTCGGCCTTACCGGAGTTATCGGAGTTAAATCCCTTACCTCAACAGGAATACCAAGTGTATTGAGAAAACTCGTGATTTCAGCTGCAGTCTTTTTTGTTGCCGAAGAATGACTCAATGGCCGAGGTCTCCTAGGTGCGGCCCGTCCTTTGCCCTTTGACGCCGAATTACCGCCGCCTTCGGGAGTAACCACAGGCGGGCTCATCAAATCACAATTACCCACCGACTCAAGAATTGAGTTAGATATGGTTATCTGTGATGGTGATTGTGCTGCACTGTCAGAATTGTGCTGAGTAGAATCTTCCGCGGATTTACTAGCACTTGTGGCTTTACTCGGACTGGCAGCATTTTTAGACCGCAATGTTGGTCCGTCATTTTTGCCAGTCTTTTCGGCTCGAGCAGAATTAACTGCATCACCATCACTACTCCCAGGAACGACGGAAGGCTTAGGCACGGGAGAAGAGAGCTCAGTTTCCGCATTGTCAGTCCTTGAGCTCTTTTTCTTTGACTTTTTCTTCGCTCCCTTTTTAGGAGATTCAGCGTTCTTTTCTTCTTCGTCGTCAATAAGGTCTATCAACGGTGGAGCAGGTTTGACAAAAGGAACTATCTGAATTTCGTCCTCAGAATTTTCATCCGAAACGTATTCCACATACTTGGGCATTACTATATCAGGATATAATTAACCAAGCTCTGTAAGTTACATTGGATATTGCATACTTTCGCATTTGCTCGTGAATAATCAATCAATCTTTATAATATCAATGTCAATTTCTTAAAAAAGATGATGACTTTTAAATTAATCTCTTTTAACATTAATTATGTTATCTTCGTGCAATATTCAATGTAAAATGATGACTTTGTGTGTAATTCTGACAGCAGAAGTTAAATTCAATCTATGACCAAGGCTATGACTCGATACGGCATTAATACTACGTATATCCTTACAGGTTAGGAATATCACCAATTTCCAACAAAATTTACGAAGCAAAATTATTCTCTCAATTCGTT
>JABASD010004149.1:0-16659 GCA_019776165.1 Pogonognathellus flavescens
TAATATTACTAAAGTGCAGCATCTCATCCTATCTTCACAAGGAAGAAGGAGAGATGTTGCTTTGTCTAGAGTCAATGAGCGAAAATCGTATGACGTATATTAACGTATGAAGTTATTAGATGTTGACGATTAGACGTTGACTCTTGGTGCGTGTGTTGTATAACATTATTTTGACGATGCATTTCCTGTTGCTGAAAGTAGTGCATAATATAATATTATTATTGCAACATTTTGTCTTTCGATGAATATTAATATGCGTGATAGTGTGTGTGCCGATATTTTCTTTCTTTTCAGCTACACATATAATGAGTCGTTAGTTCCTATTGAGACTCCTTGGTATTCTGAACTAAACTTTTTGTCCATAACTTTAGCACAACTTGTGAGCTCGGTATCGAGTTTAGACTTTTTGATTATTTAAGATCATATTAGGACTAATCCTAATAGTAAATTTTATATGCTGTAAGATTGTAAATGTTGTACGTTATAAGATTATGTATACCAGTTATCATACTATATAGATATGAAGCAATATTTATTCAATACTCTCTGCTTGGTTTTATTGTTGCACAAAGCTACTAATAAAAAAACCTATGAAATATAAATGTTCTATTGCATTTCACAATATGTAATAACCCTTAACCCGCATTTAAGTTATATAATTACAAAACATTTGTAAATATTTAGCATAAGAGACAGCAATACTGGTTTATTTCACGGCTTCTTCCTTCATTTGGTCTGCCATTAGCATTTAAAATAGCAACTATCCGTACATAACCGAGGCTAAATCAGAAAGCTTGTTTAACTCTTTGTGTATTGGAACACTATATAGAGGCAGTGTTCGCTTTCAGATAATTTTTTAATAAAGCAAAGATAAGTTCCTGTTGAAAAATATTATTTACGAGTTGTAATTCAAAATTAATAGACACAAGAAAATCAAAAACACAATGATGGGACATGCATGTGTGTTTTCCTATTTAAAATCTGCAACCATACACATTCACGATAGTTAAAAAAATGCAAAGACAAAAATCGAACTTTGCATACAGTGTACAAGCAAGACCATACATATCCGATCGATGTAGAAATGTTTTGCGCTGTTTTGTTATATTTTATTATTTTAATTTCTTCGAAGATGTTATGGTTAGGATAGAAGCTCAATACATTATCAATTACGGAATAACATATCATTATTGTTCTTTTAATATTTTGCACAAAATCTGGTTGTTTTGAAGGTAGTTGTTTTAAGGAAACGCAAGTGGATCAATACCAAGGAAGTTTTAAAATTGTTTGGACGATATTTGTGGTATACCTACCGATTTTGGGCCTTGTCGCGCGGCTATGTTTCCGAGATATGTGTTGCTTTGATTAAAAAGCGCAACACGAGCCTAGTATACACGATTTGGGATATTATCACTAAACAAAACCATAGAAAAATTTCTATTTTATAAAATTCGATTCGACACTGCAGCTTTACATAATACTATCAGAGTATCAAGTATCGAGTGCTAAATACTCGTAAACTTAAGATAAAAAATACTAAAAATGCAGAATACTTTTTTCTGTTTTCATTATTCTGTTTCATTTTTAATACCCATTATACAGTTAAAATGTAAAACACAAACATTTGATATGTGTACACCAAAATACAAAATGTGTTTAATATTGCGATTTGCAAGTACTTTCATAACGTTTTGAGTATTTTACCAATGTATTTAAACATGCTCTAACATTTAGAATATGTAGAAAAACATATCGGATCACTTCTGAGAAAACAGGAAAACCTTAATCTTAATTGTGAACTCCCGTCGGAAAATATTTGAATGTCATATAGCAGCCTTGTACTTAACAAATACATTAACCGTAAAATGTGTGCTCTTCTCTCTTTACTTATATGACTTGAATTTGTACATTATACATCCATCACTTTAGAGCTAATATATGCTACTATATGAAATAATGTGTGATTTTGTTCTTCGTATTATTTTCTATTCCATACTTAGCTGGGCAATATATTTTCCTATCACGTATTTGACCTTTGTCTACCTATATAATATATTACGTTATTAATGTTTTGAAAATTGTTTATTGAAAACCCCAAGAACGTTATTTCTATAGCTAATAAATCCATGTAAAATGGGTGTAGCAAAGTAAAAGAAGAGGACTGAACTGTCTAAGCTGCCTACCGGTGGTTGACTCATTAGTGAATTCTCACTCGCCAAATGCAATTTTACCCTGTTGTTTGCAAATTGAATTGAGAGACTTTAAACGATTTTCGTTAAAATCGTTTTTAAATCATTGAATCATTACTGTGACACATAAACCGATTGACAGACACACATTTCCTATAGAGTTACATTGAAGTAGGATCCAGACATTTAATCCAAAAAGAGTTTAACTGTATTATTATTTTCCAATATTAAGCGATTTCACCGAATGGAAATATTGTGATTGTAACATTAATGTCACAGATTGACCTTATAATTAGTTTACAAAATTTTGAAAAAAAAATCCCATTTTCCCGGGACCTCTGGTCGCGAGTTGAAAAATCTTCTTATTTTTATCGGTAATGAGAATAATTTCATTCGATTCCCGGGAAAAATTTTGTTTCCTTGCCGTGAAATTTTTTAAAACCTTTTTACTCCAGAACCATTGGTACCCGGGGTCAGGAAATTTTTGGGTGCCCGTTTTTGACTGAAAGATCGCTTGAGAAAAGTTTGAGCGATCCGTCCGTGAGTTATAATGGCAATCACGTACGGATACAATGAAAGCAGACATACTCATTCTTATAAAGTAGTTTCCTTAAAACTAAATACAAAGGGAAATAATAGAAATATACTGCTGTAGTCTCTTAAACTAGTAAGTACATAAATAGTAATGTACATAAATACTCTCAAACATTTACAATCGATATTATCAATCCATGTATCCTGTTTAAAGCTTCTATATACACATTTATATTTTATTGCTGCTTATGTTCGTGAAGACAATATTATAAAAGGAAGCTTCATGTTTATGACTCAATGGTCATATTGTGGTCAGTTTGGAGATAATCAATAATTTCAGTTGTGTGTCGTATAAATCGAGTAGGACTCGACGATAGTGGCTGTCACATTTCGCAATGTAGCTCTACAAATCACAAACAAACTGTTGTGTGCGTGTCATTATTTCTACGTCGTAATGAACTGCTTTCCTGCTACTTCGTAATTAATTTTTAAATTAAAAGTAGAACTTACATTTACGTAAATGTGATTTGAATAAAATAATTTGTTCATTTATAATTAAACCTGCAATCACTCTACTCTAAGGCAAACTTATTTTCCTTGAACTTTAAAGATTGTGTGAAATTTTATAAGAAAATCGTTCGTTCACAGTTTTATATTTTTTATTCTGTAAATTGAAGCCAAAATATTTACAAAAGTAAAGCCTGATAACCACACCCGTTTTATAATTGCACTGTTTAACTACACAAGTGGGAGAAGGAAAGTTAATAAAATATTTAGGTATGGAGAACACGCAAACTGCAAACGAAACTAATTCTGAGAGAAGGTGAGTAAAGTAAATATTTTCACACTTTTATTTAATTATGATAGATTGGTAAGTTTCTAATACTACGAATGGTAAAATTCCTAGAGGATCTGTTGAGAATCCTGAACTACGCTTCCTGCAAAGATTTTCGTCTACACATGCCGACTTTGAGACACAGAAACGAAAATCTCTGGAGTCTTTTCATTCTGCCAACAATGCCAGAAATTCCGGGGTTAGGCTCAGCGAGAATCCAAATGAAGTTTACAAAAGGATTTCCACCAAACTTTGGTCTACAACTCGGGGATGGAATGTGAGTAATTTCTACATGTCGTTTTTTTGTTTCTTTATTTGAATTGCAATAAACAGCTGAAAAAGTTAAATTGTTATATTTGTTTGAATTTTAAAGATGCAAGTATTTTACGTGGAAATGTTATGCATTTTATTTCCGACGGTGGATGAAATGCAAAAACAAACTTCCAACTCACTCGTCACTTTTCTCCAAAAAGTCTTCCGAGTCACAGAAAAAGAACATCTGGCTGCAGTCAAAAAAGCCAAAGCGAATACAGTAAATTCCTTTCTTGATTAAAACTTCCTTAAAATTACCTACTACAATATAATACAACAAACAGTTTCTTTCATTTTTATTACAAACTGCAGTTACTAAAAATTTAACAAAGTTGATATTTTTCCGGGTTTAGAAGGCCGATGAATGGGTTTTGAACCTGGAAATAATCGAAGCCAAAGACATACCTCCTACAGACCTAAACGGTTGAAAATAAAACAAATAAATCCAAAACATGACCTTGAGTAACAAATAATATATTGATTTTGTGTCGCATCTTTTAAAAATTACTCTGTTTATTGTGTATAGGTTTAAGTGACCCTTATTGTGTCCTTAGTCTCAATGGCAGGAAAGAACTGTCGTTTCGAACAAAGGTGGAGAATGAAACTCTTCATCCTGTTTGGAATGCCTTTTTTACTGTGTAAGTATCAAAACTAAAATAAAAACAATTGATATTAATTATTAAATCTTTTCGACAAATAATGCAACTGTAAATACTGTACAACATTTATTTAATTCCCAGCGAATTTAAAAAAGTATGCAAATTTAACATGCCGGAGTTTTTTTAATTTTCAGTCCTATTGCTTCCCGGGAAAATGACATTCTTACTATAACCGTTTGGTAAAAGACATTTAAGTGTAATATATATTAAGTTGTATGCTACCCCACTCTACTAAAATTATAAAATATTAAATTTTGATACTTTTAGGGATTTCGACCCGGAAGAACGCACAAGGGACAAAATTAAACGAATCGGAGAAATAAAATCTTCAACAGCTTTTAAACAATACTTCAAAGATTTAAAAGCAGGAAGGGGCGGCACACAAGAACTCATTGGAGATGTCAAAGTTCCCATCAAAGTAATTTGCAATTCTGCTAAATCAAAAACAGCATAAATAAAAAATCATCCGACAGCGTTAATTAATTTTGTTTAATATTTTTCACAGGAAGTAGAATCGGAGGTGATTGATAAATGGTTTCCTATACAAAACAGTAAAGGTCAAGGCGAGATTCGTTTACGGATGGCCCTGGGAACAAATAAAAACAAGGTGGTGGCAATCAACCAGTATAAACAAATTTACCAGTTGCTCCTTATCAACGATTTGGAAAGAGTGGGGGCAACAATGAAACCTTTTACTTGGGGCGGGACGTTTCCGAAAGGCAACTGGACGGACTACGTTCTGCGCCAAATGAGTTGGAATGGCGGACTCAAACCGCAACATATTCAAATGGCAGAGTGGCTGGCTCTCACCCGCATTCACTTGGAATTTCCTGTACATTTGTCACTTTACTCGGATTTACTCAAAAATATATTTCAGGCTTTCCAAAATAAATCATATGTGAAGGGAGAGGTGAGTTTGTTTGCTCTTTCAAGATATTTCGGGTGAAATGTGAATTTGGTTATATTATTTACAATGACATTTCTTTTAAAGGAATACCAAAGTTTCTGGACATCGTTGAATCAGCTGTTGCAAAACTTTGCGCTGTATGTCAGTAAAGATTTTATGTACATAGATGAAGAATACGACGAAAATATTAAATTGATTCTAAAGTGAGTCTTACGATTAATTTTTAATGCTTAATTTACGTTAGACATTTTTTTCCATTTCGAAGTGTTAATCAATTCCAAATGTCTTCTTTTTGAAATGTTATCTGAAAAATAGTCAATAGAGACAGAAATTAAATATTTTTTTCTGTATTTTTTTTGCATTATTAGATGCGCTTCCAAAGTGAAAAAGTTTTGTGGTAGTCCTATAGTAGAAACTGTGAATTGTAGCATTGACGAGTCACAATTAAAAAATCTGTTTGTAACAGCCATCAATGCAAGAGCAACCTCAATGTAAGTAAACAACATGGGATTTTACGTTAATAATTAAAAGTTAGATTCGTTTTATTTCTGTTGTAAAAAAATTATGTTGATTAGATTTGAGAGTCTCGAGAAGGATGTTCTGATTGACAAAAGCAAACCCAGAGATTTACAAGGAACGCTCAAATGTTTATCCAGTCTTTGTACACTTCTTCAATCCGATTTAGAAGATTCAGTTACAAAATTGCAAAGCACATTCGAAACGTTAGTCTTTTGATTTTTGAAAATACTTTTCATTTAATTTTATATGTAATTTCATTTCTTCCTTTTTGGTCATTTAGATGTTTGGGACTGGATTTCTACGACATTACCTACAAAATCTACGATTCAAGGGTTCGAATCTCCGAAAAATTAATTCTCGCACCATCCATGAATTATGGTTAACATCTTTCATACGCATTTTGAAAATTGTATTAATATTCACAGATCGCTAATCTTGTGCATCCGGCAGTGATAGAAGGATGTGAGGAATTGAACGCCAATATCGGTGAATCAGTGGAGAAAAATGAAAATTATATCGATTTAGCCACAAATTTATTCAAGCTGTACATTTCAATTAAACAATTTGCAGAGTGAGTTTATTTTAATTCCGTCTTTCAACGTCGGTTGGTGAAGAGGCTTTAAATTTAACAAACATGAATTTCAGGTTGTCATATAATGTTTCGAACCAATCAGAGCTTTGTATTTTCGGATTCTACCACAAATGGTTTCACCCGGGTGTAAGTCATTGGTGGGAACGGGCATCGAGCAGTGTGGCCCAATGTATGGCTCGTGCCGTGAATATGGAAAGAACGTGCAGCAAAGAGTACGTCATTTGTGACACACTTCATGTTCCAGTCAGTCCCTGTATAATTGCCGCTGCTCCGGTTTATTACGAGGTAACAAATTCTTCAATGACAATTAATTGTTACTTTTATGATTATTGATTACAATGAAGGAAAGCAAATTTCATTTCTGGGTAATTTTAAGTTTGGTCTTTTTACAGATTCAAATGATTTGGAAAGCGTTGGACTGGCCATGTAATGAAGAAGCTTACGGTTTCATTCTAGACATACTCACTGTTAGTCAATCACAAAACTTATTTATATTCGGTTTATAGAAAAGACCCGACGACCGACTATGTGAAATTTGTACGTAATCGGATGTTCACAATTTAAACTTTTGCAGAGTCAGGCGTCGGATTTATTCGAAAAGATATTTACTTAAATTGGGCTTTTTTGCAACCAAAACTTTCTAAATGTTAAATGGATGTTTCTAGGCGTTATGGAAATGTACGCTGGTTTACGCTGAAATGATGTGTGAAGAAGCCTGTTCCATCACTGCCGAAGCTGAAGTTCGCACTTCTTCCGAGAGATACACAATATCCAGAAAAGTAAAAAATCTGTTGCACGAATTCGTCTTTTTGTCGGAGTTCTTAATTAAGGTTACAATTTTTATTTTGATATAGGTATGTGTGTGCGTGAATAATATAAAATATATTTGTGAGATGGGGCTACACCCATTGGTGAAATTACTTAACGTCGATGGAATCATTGAGAGTCTGGGAGTTGACGATTATGAGAAATCTGCAGAAGCGGCTGAAGAAGTTGCATTTCTGAGACAAACATACGAAACAGAAATAAATCTTCAAATATCAAACATTTTCCAAAAATGTGCCAGAAGGGTAAGAATGCATTGAAGATTCAAAAAGAGCAAATTGCGATTTATGAAATGAAAGAACTAATGAAAAATTGTCTAAGTAGATGCGGGTGGAAATGCATCATCTGCTTCAGGAGGCAGCTGGGTGCAAAGACGTTTATTTAGGAATGGATAATTACATCCGGTACATGGATATTGCATTGTCAACCTTGAAACACGACTTGACTCCTTGTGGCTTCGAATTGGTTTTCCGCACGCTTTGGAGAGAAGACCTTTCTGTTATGGAAGATCTCATCAAAACTGGAGTCAATGTAATAATCACAGCTATAATTTAATTAAAACATAGAATTTAAACGAAGGGATTAATTAAAAAATTAAGTTAATTAATTATTTGTGCAGATTAAATTTAAGCTCAACAGTAAAACAGCAATAGTTGTCTCGTAACTGATTTTTTTTTAATTTCTACTAACGTTGATTACCAAGTATTTAATTGACACGATTAAATTTTAATCACAACATTTAAATAATTGATGATATTAAATTTGCATTTTGCATTACAACAATCAATAGATTGATAAGAGTTGGTTAGATTAAATTTTAATTACAGAAATTAATTAAATTATATTGTAACTTTATTTTTTAATTTGCGATTTTTTAAACAGAGGCAAAAGCCACCGGAATATTTTAAAAGTTTGTTCGAGATCTTTAATATCATGAAGAATTTATTTCACGGAGAGAGTCGGGCAGACCGAAATGTTCCCGCACCCGAATGTCCAAAAACGGAACCTGTGAGCGATTCAGGAGAGAAAGAAATAGAAATCGACAAATTGCTGGATATGCATAAAGCCACAGTGGCAGAACTGAAGTTACAGTATTACCGAAATAGATTCATTCGACAGGGAAGTGCGAAAGAGCATGGACTTATCACAGTCAAAGTTCAATATCTTGAAGACTCCCATCGTTGCGCAATTGATGTACTCAGTGCAAGGAATCTCAGATCCTATGACTCTGATGGTATTTAAGTAAAATTATTATATTATTATAATATTATATTAAAGTAAAATGTAAAATTGCATTGCGAATACAAAATTTTGTGAATTCTGTGAATATTTTTTCTAATATTCTTTGCAGGCCAAAGTGATCCCTATGTTGATATTCACATCGTTCCTCAAGAAATCTACAAAAACGTTAACAAGTTATCAACGGGTGTTCGAAAATCTACCCTATTCCCACTCTTCGATGAAAAATTCTCAATGTAAGTGTTGACCCAATGTTTTTGTTACTTAAAAATTGTCATTTAATTTACTCCGCAAAGTATGTTGTAGGTATTTTCTTACTACTTTAATGTTTGGTAATTCAGAATTGCAATTTTATTAATTTTGTTGTTATTTTTGAATTTTATATTGCAATTTGGTCGATTTATGGTTTTCTGATTTTCAGTATTCATATTTAATTTATGGTTGACGACTTTTTATGATAATACTTTGGTTTCAGAGAACTATCCGTGGATGACCTGGAGAATGGTGGTTACATCCAGTTTTGTATTTATGATTATGACTATTGGGGAACGAACGATTTTCACGGCGAGGTGTTTCTTCCCCTTAGCTCTATTCCCCGCGTAAGGTCTGAACATTCGTCTGTACAGCAAATGCATTTAAACATTGACAAACCATCTGAGGACGATATGCCTTTATTGGAATCCCTGGAAAAAAGACCTGACAGGACTGCCTGGAGATTCGTGAAAGAGGAAAAAGCTAAAATGACAGAACCGAAAGCGTAGTGACATTTATTTCTAATTACTCGTTAATTACTTTTATTTTAAATTAGTTTTTGTTTCAGATGCAATTCTATATATTACTTAAATACAATGTACAATTTACATCAAAGCCTAATACTGTATCAAGTTTACTCAAATACTATTTGTTAATTGTCAAATTGTCACTTCATTGCTTGAGCCCAAAAGATGATTATAAATTTAAATTTCGGGCCTAATAAAAAAAATTAAATTATCTGAAAAATGTATGCTTTTAACTTTATTACAAGGGATACGTAATACATTGTCATTTAATAATTACAAGACGCATGAGCCCCGACCATGCCCCTCATATCGCATTGTCATTGCCATTGGCAAATATTAAACTTGACATATATGTGAATAAATATTTAGTTGCGTTTTTTATTATATTCTTATGAACGATAGAATGAATAATTTCTATACTGTAAAAGATATACTATATACCAGTTAACAGTAGTATTCGCATTGCAATGCGAAATGTGTAAAAGTAGTTATAGTGCTATACTTGCTAATCTACTTCCGTCTTCGTATTTAGTTTGGAGTTAGTGGTTTACATCAGCAGAGCAATTGCTGGCTCAGAAACAATAAACAGAAACACCAAGTAATATTTATCCATTGTGAACACAGCAGTATAATAATTTTAAATGAGGGGAATTCCATTATGCTATGTTGTACAATGTATACTTAAAATATATTTCAGTTTGTAATCAATTATTTTATAACAGCTGCTTATTTTATTGTATTCATACGCTCTAAAACATTTAATATTATAATGATAACTCACGAGAAACCACAAATTGCAAACATAATCTATATCTCTGCCTTGTAGTACAGTATTCCTTAACTACATATTATTAAATATCATAATACGACCAATAGGTTTTCATAGGCAAGTGCTAAGCGTCAACGGCTTTTATCAGAGATGCAATAAGCATTCATTTTTTTCAGTTTTGTAGATGTAGGGCGTGCAATTTTTTCAAGATCAAAGCGGGGTTTTCTTTTTAGTGTGATTCAAGGTGCCAGAGTTATTTCCTAACTTTGGGGAGGGGATTTGATCTTCAATTTTAAAAAACAATTCCAATATTGAAGCAATATCTATATTTATTTCAATGGTATACAGGGAATCATTAATTTCATAAATCATATAATAACTTCACATTTTCGCATTAAAAATTGGAATCACTAAATGATTACTGATTAGTAAATGGTTAATCGTTAATTATCAGATAGCATTTGAACTGAAGTTATTTTACGATTAATTGGCGGTTCCAAGACATTATTACAAGGTCACAATTCATACTTACCATATATGCTAGTTTATATTTAGTTTAGTTTAATATTTGTGCCAGCGGCGTAGCTTGCCACCCTGACGCCCCGGGGCAACGTGACTCATTTACGCCTCTGTGTTACAAATACAGACGTACTGTACAAAACAAAGATTCAAGAAAAGTCCAAGTGAGAAAGATACAAATGCAAAAGTCATTAACCCTTTCCCCGCAATATTTTAGTGATTTTTTGTTTCCAAAATAAAGCAATGAAATGAAAAAAAATTATGCTACGCGGTAACATTCATAATACCTGGAAATTGGTATTTGTTGTCCCCCTGAATCAATTTCTTTACTAGAAGTTACTTACTTAGAAAGGTGTACATATTTCAATCTATTCTACGTTATTGCCTAGAAGCGATATATAAAAAAATATGAAAATAATGTATTAATGCAATTTCAATGCAACAACTAAAACTTATTATTTATTAAACATTTACATTAACTCTTACAAATACATTTTCATTTGCTAACTACATAACAATTCGTAATTAAACAACAGTTTAACAGTTTATTTAACGTTGAAGTGCACTAACTTGAAAGCAATAATTTATTTTCTCAAAATAGCGAATAATCATAAACCTGCAATTCATAAGCTACAATAAAATCAATTACATGTTAAATGGATTTCACAGTAAATGAATGATTATTAAATACTTATACGAACTTCGACGAACGACGAACTTTAATTGACAAATTTTAGTCCAACATAATATATCTGAACTATTTTCTAATATTTTTTCTCGTTTGTTTTTGGCTAAACTACGACAATTAGCTACGCTCATTCTCTTCCTCTTTAATGATTCCATAATTTTATTACCAGCAACTGTGTTTCATGGTCAAATGATCAGCAAAACTAAAAATGATGATTGAATGCTTGGAATAAAGTTGTTCAGTTATCGCAAACAAATAAACCGCCTAATCAGAAATAATTTCTAATTCTCAAATTATTCGTTTCGTTCGTAAAAATAAGGTAATCAGCGCTGCATGAATTGCGTGATTGAAATCGTGCATATTAAAGGATTGAACACATGATGTCTGTTTTCAGCTTACCTAATATAAGATTAATTTTTGAAACCTGCTCAGATCGTGGCAAAGTATATATAAATGTTATGTAACACTATCACGACAAAAGATAATAAAATGAGTAATTTTTTTTACTTTAAGTGCCACCTACAGACCCAGACGCCTCTTGACCCTGACGCCCTTACACCTCGCCGACGCCCCCAGACCCCGACGCCCTAGGGCACTCGCCCCGTCTGCCTCGGTGGTTTCTACGCCACTGATTTGTGCTAAAGTTGGTTTGTGATTCTGTAGTTCAAGTTTTGCGTTCGACAGTAGACTTTCAAATTATGCAATATTTAAGTTGTGGTTTGGTAGATGGTAATTCGAAACGAATATGCCTTTCTAACTTCATGTAGGATTTATGATATATTATATTGATAATATCACTGTTTGCGTTAGATTTTGCGAAATCAACGGTGGTTCAATACTCTAAATAGCAAATCAGCCCACTCCGAAAACTTAACAACTATACGAAAATATTGAAAAGTTCAAAACAAGCATATTATGTTATTGTTGATTTATAAAATTAAAAATCAATTTATTATCTGTAGCCGGAAATAATTTTTATATAGGTATACCTGAAAAAATTACATACATACGAGTTGTTTTTAAACAAGCATTGACGTAAATAGAGGAAAGCTCTGCTCATAATCAAAGGATAATGACTAAATTGCTCATATATTATCTATTCTTAAACCAATGCTGCCTGGACATTAAATCGTTTTTAAATTGCATTAGTCAAAAACTAATGATACAATATAAACTGCATAAACATCCCACAAATAGAAATTTAACTATCCGTAAACATTTATATATGTAACTATCATTCGGTCAAAACTGTCAATTTTTCAAATAGTGGCTTTCTCAATATATAATTCTTTGTTTCAATTGAGTTTATATTTTTCAAAATTGTTGTAATTTGCCCTACTCTCCAAAAATGCATTCCATTTGTAATTGACATGAGTTACGTTGTGGTTGCATTTTTAGTTTATGAGATATTGGTTTTGGAAATGTGGGTAAATATTTAATATATTACAGGAAATTAAAGTGCTGCTCTTCCCAAAATAGATTTATTAAACGTTTAAATTTTAAAGCGATGTCTCATAAGAAACGAAAAGCTGCAGAATCATAGCACGTTTCGTCAGAGAGACGCTTCTTTCAAATTTGTTAAGAAAATGTAATTTTCCTATTTGCGTAACGTGTTAAGCCTCTGATTGCTAATTAATATGCATCACTAAGTAATACACTAAGTAGCCCAAACAACATTTCATATAAGTCAATAAATGACATAAGTGAATAGCAATATATATTTGCCACCGATATTGTGGCATTGAAATAGTTGTAAGATTTAAATCTACAGGGTTGGATCAGAATGGCTCGTCCTTGTAAGGAAAGCCGTATACTTACTTTTGGTCGCTCCGCGAATCGTCAATAAAAATTCGACTGAAGCAAAATATCTGTGGAAAGACTAAAATTATGTACGTATACATACACGTATATAAGTTGTAGGATAAAAACAACAAAAAACATTTTAAAATTTAATACGTGTTATATAGATAATTGGCGTTTACATTAATTGATCGTTTTTGTTGAACTAGATTTTGCAGAGCAGAGGGTTACCCATGGGGTTCCAAACAATTATCTCCTAAGTTTTCCACATTACACTATTTCCCTGTTTCTCGTTTTGAAAACATGGTCACCAAATCTGGTCTTCGTATATTTTCATGGGCGGTACGTTGGAGTAATTATTGGGGTGGGATTCCTTTCAAATGGAACTGGCACAATAAAAACGGGGAATTTGTTCAAATTGACACATCCAAATGGGGACGGATAAAATGGTGGACTTTTATGTTGAATTTCCATATACAAATGTTATACTTGGTTGCAAGAGCAATTCAAAATACTTTGGATGGAGATATCAACTTGGCTTGCAAAACTTACGTGTACGTATCAGCCGCGAGCGCACTAATGGTCACAATCTACACCATAATTTTCCAAGAAAATAAAAACGCCCTTTTGATCAACAGCGCTATCAGCACGTTAACCAATTGGCGAAGTAAGAATAAAGTCCGTTCGACAATTGCTAAAACTAATCTGAAAATATGAACCCGGGGCGGTCTATCCTGAACTGTGGGATATTTTTGTTCTCATAAAATTAATGTTTAGTAACGTAATATTATTTGTGTTTCAGAATTGTATATCATGTCGCGATATAAGGAAAAGAATGGCAACACTGAAGGCTTGATGATTCTTCTTTTTGTGGGAATGATCATGGCTTCTGTGATATTTGGTTCCGGAATATTGATACTTCCAGATGACCATTTCTTCGTGACATCAATGTTAAAGAGAGAGGATCAAAATTTCACAAAAATTTTACCCTTTGGATTGGTTTACATTTATTTCTCATTCGCTTTTTTCTCTACATTCAATTTCGTTTTCGCCGGTGCGATTTTTTTGGGCTCCAATGGACAAATGTTTCTGCATGAAATAAGGTAAAATATGACGGAATTTTTAATGTGAGAAACGTAAGAAAATGATTGCTTTAAAACAAATGGCAGGTCATAGGTCAATCCAACCTAGTTAGATGCCACATCATTTATTTATAATTTGATCATGGTGATTGCTCGTTTGATAAAGAATAACACATGCGGTTTATTTACACATTGTATAATTTTCAGTTTCGGCAAACTTGACTACAAATCATCCATCAAAATCAGAGAATTGAAATCAATAATTCTGGTAAAAAATTCTTTTACTATTATCTTTCAAATGTTCAACGACATATTCGCCTACAACTTCATGCTGCAGCAGAATTTTGTGAAGAGATCGGTATACATTGCAAATTTTGTACTAATGACGCAAATCCAACATCTGAGTTTAGTGTCAACATTATTCTTGATTGTCATTTTGCTGGTTGCCACCGTTGGATGGTTGATGATCCTTGCAGTTGGTTCATTAATTTATGAAACTTCAATGGATTGTCTGAAGTCGTGGACATATTCAACTGGACCGAAGTTCAACAGGCATGAGCAAAAAATATTTTCGAAAATTAGAAGGGCATCCTTGCCTTTGAAAGTCAGGATAGGAAACCATTCATACATATACAAGGCAAAAATTGCGAGGTTCTTTTATTCTCTGTGTATTGGAACTTTGGAAACATTGCTCACATTTGGATAGCACTAAATAGAAACAAACGCAGTGTGCACTCTTAGCCAAAACATTGTACTCCTCCATTATTGTAGCTTATACCTTTAGTGTTATTCGAGGAAAATATAGACAAGTTTAGTGGATGTAAAAAAAATATTGCACCCTGTATAAATCAACATATCTTTCTCTAGAAAGCTTACTAATATTATAGGTTCAGGTACATCTGAAATATTACTATACATAAGTTTTGAATATTCATAAAATTTCAATATGCTTGAATAAAATAATATGGCTATTGTATAATGGGATGCTAGTAATGAAAATATGAAATTGAAACAAGTATCTAAAATTAAACTAATATATTAAAGGAATTTGTGTGTACTTCATTTAATAAGACTTAATAATATGTTTGTATATTTTTCTTTTATACACCACAATTTAACATCAATAGTTTGTTTTGACAAGCTTCTCTAAATTTATAGAAAGTAATAACATCTAGGATAAACAATGTTCTTTTTATATCAGCATTGACGTATAGGGAAAGCTCTGTTCAGTGAGCAAGGTCAAAAATGGCTGAATATTATTGATCGTTAAACCGAGCAAAATCAACATATGAGATATTCGAAATGTATACTATATCGCAAAGAAATGAAGAAACAAAGCAAATACTTCTGCATTGAAAATAAATATTAGTCTAGACAATTACTTCATATTTCGCCTCTGAGGAGCGATTTTGAACGGGAATCAATTATAGTACATGGGAATATCGTAAATAGTTCAAGGGAACTGTTTGGGATGTACTCGTGACTCAAAATAAATTCCATTAAATCATTTCTCAGTTTTTTGAAAAACATGGCAACTGGTTATAGAACCATGGTAATTGTGATGAAAATTAATTTTAGTTAATTCTGATAATTACATTTCCGGAAAAACAGAAATAACAGGGACTATTTTTGAGATACAACGTTGTTATGTTTGGTTGTTTATACGATTAAAACACATGGTTGATTACTACACAAGAAATGAGTAAGGGTTAAAATACGTAACAATTTATGCAAAGTCAAATCTCAAGTGAGATCGAAAAGCTGAATGATAACAACATTAGCATCCCACAAAGATATATACTTCAATTTTAGGCAATATTTATGAAGTTATACATACAGGAAAAATAAACTAATTCTTATGTGTCTCAAGGTAGATACAGTCAAATAGTTGAAAAATTAGTGGATGTAGGAATCGAACCTACAAGTTCCCAATTGCCAGTCGGCAACTTGCACCTCACCCCGTCTCCACAATAACAATGATTGGAAGAATTCATTCATTACAGGAATAATGTTAAAAAACTGACTTTTAATTTTAAAATATTAATGATTCCTTAGCTTTGTAAATTATAATGATGTGTTAAGCTAGACACCTAGTGGAAAGTTGTGGTAGCAATACTGCAACAAGTTTTAAAACTTATTGAGATGCAAAACATTTGAGGCTGAAAGGCTGTGGCTATATTGGTTATTGGTTTCAATCTGCGTGGCCGCCCTCCAGATTAAATCCAAGGGCTATTTACTTAAACGTTGTCACTGCCCGATTATTGTATTGGTTGCAGTTTGGTAATACACTATGAATTGAAAAGTAAAGGTGAACTCTTTCATGACCTTTGACCTTTTGGAATAACTACTGTGTTAACACAGCCTCAACAATACACTGCATTGTAAATGCTGTTAAGTGAATTATATTTATG
>JABASD010004150.1:0-16658 GCA_019776165.1 Pogonognathellus flavescens
AGATTGGTTCGTATTCTTGCAGATACAAAACCCCCCCTGACTGCAGTTACTCCAGATTCGTTAAATCAATGTTCCCCACTACTTTTACAATCATTTGGCGAATAAGTTGGCAAATAAGTTGGCAAATCAAAACTAAATAACTGTTACTTAGCATTGGTAGTTATTAATTGTGTACCTTACGCTACTTTATTACATCCGTTTTGAATGGTTTATTACTAATTCGGTTTGTATTATTTAATTGCAGAGGTAACAATTTTTGTTAAATTTAACCATTTTTGATATTAAGTATATTTGCCTTTTTTGTTGTATCTTATCCTTTTCTAATTTGAGATAAAATAAGGAAATTTGATAAGGTAGAAGGTAATCTGCTTTCTCTAGTCTTGACAGTATTAAGAAATCTATCTAGGGTAATACGACGTTAAAATCAATGCAAAGATTTATCACGGAATATTCCTCCAAAACTCGTATTACGAAATGCATTGTTGCGACAACTCAACGTGGTTATTTCATGGGGACGACAGTACTCAATTCATAGGGATGAAAGTTCACAAATATGGGAGATAACTCGTCGTGACGAAAATTCATAAAAGAAAGACAGTTCATTGTTATAATTGATCATTAGTCATAGCTTTTTTATTTTCTTATTGCTCGTACATCAGAAGCAATATTAAGTCAAACTGATACAAACAAAAAACTTACTTGTTGTATTTTTGAGAAATGAACACAAGCTACTTAGCTGTATGAATGACTGTGACTACAAATGAGAAAGGATTAGCTAAGGAAAACAAAAACAACCTTCAATATATAAAAGACATGTATTGGTTTTTGTACTATAGGAGCTGTCTCACTGTCTCTCTGAAGTTGAGTGTTCGAGAATTATGTCATATGAATTTTAATCCCTATATGAATTTTTTACCTTCTGAACTTTAATACTTGTGAATTGTCTTCGCTATGAATTGTCTTCGCTATTAATTGTCGTAACTATGAATCTGATACTGCTCATTGTCTGGTTACCATTATGGAGAAGTATTAAGGAATATTACTTAACACAGTAAGCTTTATTGCGGCATGGATTGACATTTTCCATGTAAACATTTCTCTATGCAACCCGAGGATAATAGCGACACCAAACACAAGGCCCTTCAACTCCCTGTTCCCTCAAACCCTGAGGCTTCTTTTTTTAGGTAGGTACTTTATAAAGATATCTACTATTATAACCTTAAGTTTCAGCTGCTATATAAACAAATCCCAGGTCAAGGAATACGGTTATCGATAATGCCGATCAGATTTGTTGTTTTTAGGAGAATTAGAGTCTCTTGTTGGCTTCCTTCTTGAAACGTGCATTAGTTGTCAGTTGCTAACAAGCAGTGCAACTTTTAATTGAATCGACTTGAATATTATTTTGGGTGTAAAACAATAAGTGTCGGTGACTTTTGCTAACATCAGTGAATGGATAGATTTTTACAAATTATAGTGTTATTACAAATATTACAAACATTTTTAACGTTTCTGTGCAAAACATTTTCTGTTAAACGGTGAGTAAATTTTTTGAATTTGTATAAAAATAATTTGTGTTACAAAAAGGAGTATAAAATTAAAGTAAGTTTGAACAAAAACAAAATACTTGTAGAACTAAAAAGTCTAGACAAGTATTGAGTTAGAAACTAAATATTCTTATTGTAATTTGCAATTGTAAATCGTACAAGATGTTTATACTATAAATTACTTTGATGCAATCTTTCTATTGCTACTGATCTCTAGTTTCGAAATGGTTGGGTTGCATAAAGAAAGTACAAGCGTTGCATTTTTCATCTTTAACGACATTTTTTAACTCTTCGTGTTAAGTTGATAGCGTCACAGTGTCAGAATATATTTCATATTTAGGCATTTCCATGGTCCGAATACCCGTTAAGGGAAAACGGATTATAAATTGGTTTCGAAAAGTGCGAAGCCTGTATATATTCTCTCTATGAAAATAAAAAAATCAATTTTTTATGGTGGTGATGAAACTGAATACTAGAAATAGTAATAGTATTGCATATAACCTAGCTATTTCTAGGACGAATTATTTAATACTTTTGAAAACAAGCGCAAAGGAATTTTATTACATTTTCAATGCAAATACGGCAACATTATTTACATACAAATGCAATAGTAATATATTATGATATTAAGTATTTAGAACTTGTGAGAGTATAAATATAAACAGATTTTTTAATTTAGGTTACAGTAAATGATTGCAATAATGGTTGTCCAAATAAATTATCCTAGTCGTCTTTAAATGCACTAATTTTAAATGTTAAGTGAAAATAAACTTCCTGAAATTGTAGGGTCATTATCATACGCTTGATTTGTCGTTGTTGTAAACGTGATAAATACAATATCTATAATTTTACAATTCTCCCTAATTCCATTTATCTACATGAAATTTTCGACCTTTGGCTTTTCTGTTACTAACACGTGTGTGCGTTTTAGTTGCAGGTCCTATCTTATATGAATAAGTCGGAACTATTTCCCAAGCCAGAAAGTTCAATTTTAAATAAACTGCATTTTTCACTTCTTTCGACATTTGTACTATTAACATGAAAGACTACCATATCAAACATATATAAGGAATTTAAGTTTGAGCATCGGTAGTTAGTCAATGGCCAATAATAATATTGTTAATCTGTGTAAGCTAAACACAGCTTAGATATTAGAATACCTAATTATATTTTTCCTGCCTCTCACAATCAGTTTATTCAATATACCCGGAAAATATAATAGAGTGGCGTGTGAGTCATTCATTTTACTAACAATAAGAACATCTAGTAAATTCCCTTGTTCACAATATTACATAGGTAGATTAGATTAGATTAGATTATTACCATAAGCCCTCGGTATGCCCTTTTCACAATTTACGACCTATAGTGATAGTAATATGTTGCAGGAGACTATGAGGGCTCGGCTTTTTTCTTGTCATTGAAAGCGACAGTGTGTTTACCATGGCTTACGATCTCAGGATAGCTGATAGTTAGAACGGAAGTCTAAACCATTAAGCTGTCTATTCTGCTGGCTCTGCTACTATAATGCTAAGAACATATTATTACAACTTATAATATGTACATAAAGTACACTTATTCATTTCTCTGTGTCTGGTAGATAAGATAGGATTAACACAGCAAAATGCATTTGTTTTTTATCATCTGACGACACTAATATTATTCTTTAAGAAAAAAGTATTTGTCTGAACTGTGTCTTAATGATATAAGTAGCATCAAACAGTCATCCTATTTAATGCAATGTAAAAATGTTTTACGCAGCCACTTAACAGTGACTTAAGCGCAAATAAAATATTCCTGTCAGAAGGTCAGATCGAACCGAAGCATCTGGATCTCTTTCCCGTCAAAAAGATTTTAGTGTAGACTCAATTTTCTTTATTTGCTTTTAATGTGATATTATTTTTTATTTTAGTGTGCAAGGACTTCGAAACATTCTAAAGGGTGAAAATGAGTTTGAGACTCATTGTTGGTCTATTGACGACGCTGTCACTCTGCCTAAGTGTATTTTGTACAACTATTACAAAGGGGAAGGGAGAATGGACACATGTAGCAAAGCTTGACTCACAACACAATTTCACAGCCAAATGGAGAAATACTCCAGTGAAAGAAGATGGCAGTCATTGGATAATCGTTGAGGTCCATGCAAATACTCACGGGTAAGCTATTTCGGTTTATTCGTGAAATTCAAATAATACATAATAGTTGGGTCCACATCAATTTCAATTAACACAGATGCATAATCCCGGGAATTAAAAGACACTGTGTTACAAATTGTGTTATTCTAATTTCTAGGTATGTGGGATTGGGATTTTCCCCCGTTGGGGCCATGAAAGGAGCGGATATTGTAATCGCATGGGTGGACAGCAAAGGAAAACCCCATATTTATGTAAGTTCGGTTTCGACCTGAAATATTGAAATTCAATTTGAGTCAACTGAACTAAAATCTGGCTTAATCTATGGGAGATTTATTGTTTCTGGCTTCTTTTAACTAATTACATGACACAATTCCAATATTGTTACAAAAATACGACCAAACTTTTATTAAAATAGGAATCTGACTCTGAACAACCATTTTATGTGAAAGTTTAGTTCAAATTGAATTTCAATTTAAAAAAATGAATTTTAATTCAATCTTCAATATTTTGAAATTCAAATCTGAATTATGTTTAAATTTAATTCGAAGTTAAATATTTTCAAATGCAATCCAAATTTTTAAATATTTTAAATTTGAATCCATAGCTTAACTGTTTGAAAACCCAATTTCAGTCTAAATATTTCGAATTTTCATTCAAATCATAAATATTTTGAAATTTAATTTATTAAATCGTAAATATTTCCCATTCAAATTTAAATATTTTAATAATAATCCAATCCAAATCATTTCTGTTTTCAAATCCATTTCAGATCCGAATTATTTTTTACAAATGCAAAATGCAAATATCTTAATTCAGTCTTTTTGTGATATAGGATTTCCATGGAGTGGCTAATGACAAGCCAATATTGGACGCGCAACAGGATTACGAATTGATCAGTGCGCAGGAATCCGATGTTGGTACTACAATTCAATTTATGCGAAAATGGGACACGTGTGACGATGAAGATAGGGAACTAAAGGTTAGTATACATATTTTATACGTTACGTACCTACTTACTGTACTTATTATTTCATTTTATTTTACTATTCGTAATTTTGACGTAACTACACTAAAAGATCAGAAATTGAAAATCACTTTCATTTCTTATAGACAGATACTACGCGATTGATTTGGGCATTTGGAATTGAAGATCCGACCATGGATGAAGACGGAGAATTGCAGTTGAAATACCACAAAATGAATCGGGGAGTGCAAAGCGTGTTCCTTGCTGACGATGCGATGAGTTATAACTTCCCAGATGAGGACGGTCACTTAAAAGACGATCCCACTGTGAAAAGTTGGGACATGACAATGAAAAATGTAAAATGAACTTTTTAAAACATTAAATAAATGTAAAATACAGTGTAAACATGTTATAATGCAATTTGTTCACTGAAAAGGTGGAGGTCGCGGCAACCAACACAACCTACCACTGCAGGATCGAAAAGTTCACAGACACTCGGAAGAAACATCATTTAATTGGGGTAAGCACGTCATTAAATTTTAAAATTGAAATAATATAGAATTTCTAATTTATAAAACATTCATACAAAATTTCAACCTTTTCGAAACAATTGAACAAAGTTGAATATTATTATGAAGCTTGTTTTTCAAGACATATTAAAAATGTAAGGCATCCTCGAATGTTTTTCATTGTAATGAATACCAGCAAAATATTTACAGCGGTTTCCAGTTTACATGCCTAATTTAAAGTAACACGTGTGTACTATTTTTTACTCTTTACTTTCATGACAGTGGAAACCAATCATCCAAAAAGAAAATGTGAAATGGGTTCACCACATCTTGTTTTACGAATGCAACGTTCCCGATAATCTCATTCCGATGTTTGAAGAACACAGTGACAGCCACCCGGGTGGTAACTGCTACACGAAAAACATGCCTCCTGAATGGGCAAAAACTTGTACTAGTTTTCTGTTGGTTTGGACAGTCGGCTCTGAGGGTAATAAGGCGAATTTTTACTTGTGCACAAAACTCTGCTAGTGTCTGAATTTATATTTTGAATTCATACATTTTTTTAAATTTTGACAGGAGAAATGTTACCTGAACATGTTGGAGCGCCCTTGGGTCAAAAGCACGGAGGGGCGACTTATTTCATGATAGAAATGCATTACGAAAATCCTGAAGGACGCAGATGTAAGTACTCGTAACAGTTTATTTTTTCATTTACTTTATTTTCATACCAAGGACAATAATGGTCTGTTTCCAGTTACTATAAATGTGAAAGGAAATCATCCATTAGAAACTTGTCACTTTTATCATATATTTATTATCGATGAAAGAGAATGATATTATTTGCTCTCTTTTATGTACCTGCATAATTTTTATCAGAAAAATGCGGATTTAGGTATCTAATTTCCCATATATTAATTACATTAGAAAACTTCGTAGAATAAAAATTCAAATAGTTTTGACATGTAAATGGTGCAGATTCTGTAGACCTATGAGATTAGTCATGTATATTCTGATCATTGGCAAAATACAATTGGATGAGAATATCAATTCTATAAACTGTGAAAAATTCGTATACTTTCTAATTAATGAACATAATATTTTTTTCTAACTTGAAATCTAGTTCTGGACAATTCTGGGATCAAAGTGTTTTACAGTGACAAATTGCGGCAGTATGACGGCAGTGTTTTACTCATGGGCTACAGACATTCTCCGTTTTTAATGATTCCTCCAAAACAAGAAAATTTCAAGATTAATGGTGTATGTGATCCGGAATGTTTCCAGAAGGTACTTGCATTGGAACCACTAAATTACAAAATCTTCTGTTGTACTTTACACAATGAAATATAAAATACATTCAATGAACTGATAATTGATTTTCAGACGTTCCCTTCTACTGGAATTCATGTTGTTACTACCCTCATTCATGCTCATCTGTACGGCCGACGATTGAGATTACGACATTTCCGCGACGGAAAAGAATTGCCGCTTATAAGCGAAGTATTACTGTTAATTTTGTTTTATTTTTTAAATTATTGTTATTAGCTTACTTTCATGACAAATGTCGAAAAAGGTGAGTAACCTAATTATCTCAACCTGGAAATCCCAGTGGAAAAAAAATTTCGCAAAATTTTGTCTGACAACCCCTTTTCTCCAGAATTTCGGGGGGGGGGGCTGAAGCCCCGTGAACCCATACGTAGATACACCCTTGAATGATTCTGTGGATTTTTACACAAATTGTGTACATTTTATTTTTCAGGAAAACTACTACGATTTTAACTATCAACAAAGTCGGACTTTGAAAAAGGAAATCACAATCCTTCCTGGCGATGAACTCCTGACTGAATGCGAATACGAAACGAAAGATATGAATAGAATAATTTTGGTATGCTTTGCAGTTCGCAGTATTTAATGATATAGATTTGTACAGCTGATACAAAATTTAGAGAATGCTACATAGTTACAAAAAATAAAATAAAATATACATGTCTGAAGAAAAAATATTTAAATTTCAGGGAGGTCTTGCTACAAACCAAGAAATGTGTCAAACCTTTTTATTTTACTACCCGAAAGTGGAAGTAGCTCAATGTACCAGTCAGTCGGAGTTCCATGACTTTATGAAGGGATTTGGAGTTGACAGTGTCAGCGGAGAGGCGCTGAAAACAATGGGCATGCCGTATGACCCCAAAGGAGGAGAATTTGACCCTGCAGACAATGCAAAGGAGTTGGAGGAAGGCGGAGATGGTGAAAGCTACAGAAGTGTATTTGACCTTATCACAATCAACAAGCCGGAGAAATTAAAGGGTAAAACTGTCGGAGAGCATCTTAGAAATATGTACTGGACCGATGAAGCAGTAGGGAAAAAAGTCGAGGACTACTGGCAGCATGGGAAACACTATCAATTTTGCACTGGAAGTGGAAGCAGACGTATAAACTTGACAGTAAGTACATTCTTAAATTAATTGCTTTTAAATCAAGCATTATTTTGAAACCTACATTACAGATTATTATACACAAGTAATTATGCATAAGTAAGATTCAATTTATAATCATTAGTATTGTTATGTCAAGATTATTGCAGTTAAAAAAATTGAAACGAATTAAAATATCAGTTATATTATGTTTTCGTTCCTTTCCTTTGAAATCCAGAATAGTTTGCAAAATATTATACACAATTCATCGTTTAATTTCTGACTATCTTACTGATGCAAAATGTTTTTGTATAATTTTTGTAAATTTTGCGCTGTCAGTTCTTAAATCTAATATTTAATGAATTGCAGATAGCTTTCCTGCTATGAAAATTTAATTGGAATTTCTATTTACAGAATCATATCGTTTCCTACCCGAAAATTGCCGAACGTCGAAAGGAGGTGGAGACTAAGAGCTGCCTCGCTAAAGGAAAAGGAATGGCAAATAGTGCGAATTTAGCCTTTGTTGTTTTTGGGCTGGTCTTGGGTTTGCTCAGCTTAAGGCAGTGATGAATATGATGACCCAGTGTCAATCAATCTACTATTTATGTGGACAGAAACAAATGTACTGCCGTCAAGTTTAAAGAAAACTTTCAGCGGATTTAATATTTGTTTTTGTTCTACATAATTGACAATCCGAATTACACAAGAAATTCAGTCTTTTCCCGGTGACAGTGTGTAAGAATTCTCCTGCCATTATTTTTTGGTGTAATTATGTGCCATTATTTTGAATCGATTTAATTAGATTCGAATTACAATGTATACTTTATTTAGGTGTATATTTTCGGAATGTTTCTTTATGTCTCAATATATATAATGTTATTTTAGAAACAAAGAATTATTACCTGTTATTAATGTTGGAACAACTTTTACATTTTTGGGGGAACCGTTTGTTGTTACAAATATACTGCTCATAATCTCTCACCCTCTATTATATTTTTAACAATATTTTAGGTACCTCTTCCTTCAATATTTTTATTGTGCATGGCTCAATAATTAAATTTTACGGTAAACATAAAAAATATGACTACACAATTTAAATGTTTTCAATTATACAGCTAATAAACACATTTTGATATTTACTATTATTAATTTCCGTGATTCTTGTTTGAACAACGTGGAATGGTCTCAGTTCTCAGTGAGTATTTTTTATTCAGCATCCCATATATATTTTAGATGCTCCCGAATTAGTCAGTTTGGTATCTGTTTCGTTTAATCTACAGAATACAAGTTGTATACATGTAAAGTCACTTCAACCGAAGATTTAACTGTTGTAAGAAAAAATTAAACGGTCAAAGATCACAGTTATCGAAAGTGTCGATAATATTTGTGGGTAAATTGCTTTCAGTAAAATAAAGCAGCATCTTCTTAACTTTCTTGAGACTTGCATTGCTTGGTTCATCGTGGTTGCATGTTTTGACAAGCAGTGACAGTTTTCAATGAGTAGAACGAATATTACAAATAGTATTTGAGAAATTTCAGAACTATAATATACAGTGCAAAAAACAATTTTGTGTCGAATTGGTGTGAATACATTTCGAATTTACAGAAGAAATAATTTACAATACTTTTGAGAGCATTATGCATATAATTACTGAATTTACAAGCTATATAACACTGCCTATTACAAAATTGGTTTGAACAAAAAGAAAGTTTTCATTTAACTGAAAGTACACAGACAATTTTTGAGTCAGAAATATTGTTTTATTTATATATAACCTAAGTTTGTAAGGTAGCTCCGCTACTTAATAAATTTAATAAACCCACATTATAAGTTCATTGTGTGATCCCTAGTTAAAATATGACATTTTTTGATATATTGTAGGTCAATAACATGCATTATTTATAAAGTTATAAAAATGTAATCTCGCTAATTCAATCTATTCGACATTTGACTCTTTATTACACTTGCTAAACATGTTTACTGAGTAACGGTAATTTAACAACCCACTGTTTATGTAACTTATCTGTAAATATATTCATTTCTCTCTGTCTCGTAAGCAAAATGTGATTAACACAGCATAATGCATGTTTTTGGCATCAGACGACGATTATCATTAAATAAAACGCAATATTAATTTATCTGAAGTTTATTTTGTGGATGTTAATGACTTGTGGTGTTTATCTAATGTCAAATTAATTTAATGGCATGCAGTTTTCGCACAACACTGGCATTTGACCCTGGTTGTCTTTATCAACAGTATTAGTGCAATAATTTGTGTTTCAGCACAAACATTCATGAGGTCATATTTTATCATACTTCCTGCATCTCCTTCCAGTCATGCAGACATTCCGAGTTGAATATTTGTATAATATTTCCATATTTTCGTGTATTTTAACTTTTTTGGTTTTCTTTTTAGTTTGGAAGAATTCTGAAATATTCTAAAGGGTGAAAATGTGTTTGAGACTCATTGTGGGCTTACTGACGACACTATTGCTATGCGTAAGTGTATTTTGCACAATTATCAAGAAAGGAAAGGAAGAATGGACACATGTTGTAAAACTTGACTCACGAAATAATTTCACAGCAAAGTGGAAAAATACTCCAGCAAAAGAAGATGGCAGTCAATGGATAATCGTTGAAATCCATGCTAATACTCAAGGGTATAATATTACTGAAATGGCAAATAATAATTAAATTTTTCAATTTTTCAACTCGCCCAAACTAATATCCGGCCAAAAAATATACTTTATATTACATATAGGTTTTATTTCGTTTCTAGGTACGTGGGATTGGGTTTTTCTCCCAATGGAGCCATGACAGGAGCGGATATTGTAATTGGATGGGTTGACAACAAAGGAAAACCACATCTTTATGTAAATCTAGATAAAGCATTGGAAATTGAATTCGGATTAGATTTTTGAGTCACTAACTTTGCAAAAATCTAAAACAAATATCATTTCTGATTTATTTTAGGTATTTAAGCAAACAACTTTTGTAAAACGTGACCCAATGAATTCGTTTTATTAGATTAGGAATTGACCAAAAAGTTTTTAATGAACTACTAAATCTCTAGTTTCATTTACATCTTCAAAATCTATATTAATATTGCTACTAAAAATATTATCTATCAATATTAATCATATATTTTAAAATTCAATTTAAATATTGTAAAATTCTATTGAAATTTTTAATTTTTCCATATTCAAGTCCAGTCAAATAATAAATATTGTGAAATGCAATTAAAATCTAAAATATATTTAAATTCAAGTCAAATGTCAAACATTTTCAAATCCAAAATTAAAATATAATCATCGAGTCGCTTTATAAACGAATATAATTTCTCTTTATGATAGGATTTCCATGGTGTGGCAAATGACCTGCCAAAATTAGACGCACAACAGGATTATGAATTGATCAATGCAATGGAATCGGATATTGGTACCACTCTTCAATTTATGCGAAAATGGGATACTTGCGACGATGAAGATAGAGAACT
Source organism: Pogonognathellus flavescens (assembly GCA_019776165.1). Classification (NCBI taxonomy): domain Eukaryota; kingdom Metazoa; phylum Arthropoda; class Collembola; order Entomobryomorpha; family Tomoceridae; genus Pogonognathellus; species Pogonognathellus flavescens. The sequence goes on from JABASD010004150.1 coordinate 11,055, forward strand.
TAAGGTAAAACGTATATAATTCATTTGTTTAAATTCTATTTTATTACCCCCAATTTTGTATTATACCAAGCAAGTAACTATTTTGAATTGAAACTTTTTCTATATTTTCACAGACAGATACTACGCGACTAATTTGGGCATTTGGAATTGAAGACCCGACCATGAATGAAAACGGAGAATTGCGGATGAAATACCACAACATGAATCGGGGTGTGCAAAGCGTTTTCATTGCCGATGATGCGATGAGTTACAACTTCCCAGATGAGGATGGTCACTTGAAAGGAGATCCCACTGTAAAAAGTTGGGACACGACAATGAAAAATGTAAAACGGGTTATTTGAAACATTAAAAATAAATGCGATAAAATGTAAAATGTTAAAAACAAAATTTGATTCAAAAAGGTGGAGGTCACTGCAACAAACACAACTTATTACTGTAGGATCGAGAAATTTCCCGACACTCACAAGAAACATCATTTAATTGGGGTTAACAAAATAAAATTATAAAAGATTTTATTGGCATAAATGACATTAATTTGTCACAAGTTCAAAGTATGCATCCGATTTATAGATTATCATGAAGCTGACTGATTATTTTAAACGAACGGTTTTAAAACGGTGGGTTTTTCTTTTTTTTGACAGTGGAAGCCAATAATCCAAAAGGAAAATGTAAAATGGGTGCATCACATTAATCTTTATGAATGCAACGTACCCAATGACTTTATTCCGATGTTTGAGGAGCACAGTGATAGTCACCCGGGTGGTAATTGTTACGCCAAAAATATGCCTCCTAAATGGGGACAAGCATGTACAAGTTTTATGCTGGTTTGGACGGTCGGTTCTGAAGGTATTCGAATTCTACTAGTACAAAAAATTCTGCTGATGTATAAAAATTTGTTATTCGCTCCGATAATTTTGTAGGAGAAATGTTACCTGCACATGTTGGTGCGCCCTTGGGTCAAAATCACGGCGGAGCGACATACTTCATGATAGAAATGCATTACGAAAATCCTGAAGGACGCAGATGTGAGTAACAGTGTTTTCTCCATTGTTTTTTTCAGTAATTTCCGTTCCCGGATAAAATAATGACAAGTATGACAGGTAATAGTAATAGGTGAACTAACATTGTTTCGTAATGATTGTCAAAATTGTCATTTCTCACCATATCAGCGAAGAGAATTATGTAGCCACTTTTATACCGTGTGTAATTATTATAATTCCAATGCATCATAGGTTTATCTTTTTTGTCCACAGGGGGCTAAAAGCGATAATATAATTAGTAATGTACAAGAGTTATAATTTCAATGAATCCTAGGTTTGTCTTTTTTCCCCACAGGGGACTAAAAGCGATAATATAATTAGTAATGTAGAAGAGTTATTATTCTAATGAATCCTAGGTTTGTCTTTGTTCCCCACAGGGGGCTAAAAGCGATAATATAATTAGTAATGTACAAGAGTTATAATTCTATCGAATCCTAGGTTTGTCTTTTTTCCCCACAGGGGGCTAAGAGGGATAATATAATTAGTAGTGTACAAGAGTTATAATTCTAATGAATCCTGGGTTCGTCTTTTTTCCCCACAGGGGGCTAAAAGCGATAATATAATTAGTAATGTACAAAAGTTATAACTCTAATGAATCCTGGGTTTGTCTTTTTTCCCCACAGGGGGCTAAAAGCGATAATATAATTACTAATGTACAAGAGTTATAATTCTAATGAATCCTAGGTTCGTCTTTTTTCCCCACAGGGGTCTAAAGTGATAATATAATTAGTAATGTACAAGAGTTATAACTCTAATGAATCCTGGGTTTGTCTATTTTCCCCACAGGGGGCTAAAAGCGATAATATAATTAGTAATGTACAAGAGTTATAATTCTAATGAATCCTGGGTTTGTCTTTTTTCCCCACAGGGGGCTAAAAGCGAATAAATCCAAATAAATGCTGAATTATGCATGTTATAAAGCCGTGATATCTGTATTCGAAATTGATTTTGGAGAATAAAATACACAGAATGTGAATGGAATTAAATTTAACATTTGAATTGTGTTATAGGAAATCGGAAAAAAATCATTCATAGGCTTAAATACAAAGCTGTTCGCTGTATATTTATAAATGTTACAAATTTCAAACGTTGGTCATTAAAAATTAAGTTGATCAACTAGCAAATTATCATTAAAAATTATATACGAAGGAGTAAGAAAGATTTCACATTATTATACTCCTATTGATCAGGAACAAAGACAAATACGACTGACAATATCTGGCGCGTACAAATATTTTGCACTATTTATTATTATTTATTAAGATAGGGGATAAATCTTTCGTGATGAAATGGTTTTGTTTTATTTTATTAAATTGCAAAAAAATGAATTAAAGGCCGTTTTCTAAAGAAATTAAGAAAGTGAAGTTTTTAAGGTCCACATTGTGCAGTTTAATAATATTAGTTCTTCATTGCTTCTTACAAATTTGCATAAAATAATGTCACGTTTCTTTTCTTTTTCTAAATAAATCTAGTTCTCCACAATTCTGGGATTAAAATATATTACACAGACAGATTGCGGCAATATGATGGCAGTGTTTTACTCATGGGCTACCGACATTCACCGTTTTTAATGATTCCTCCAAAACAAAAAAGTTTCAAGATTAGTGCCGTATGTGATCCTGAATGTTTCCAGAAGGTACTTGCGTTTAAACCCATAAAATATAAAATGTTGAATTGGAATTGAATGGACGTGACAAATTGTGGTAATCATTGAAATTGATAATTAATTTTCAGACATTCCCTTCCACCGGAATCCACGTTGTTACTACTCTCATTCATGCTCATCTGTACGGCAAACGATTGAGATTGCGACATTTCCGCGACGGAAAAGAACTGCCTCTTATAGCAGAAGTAATGTTATTGATAATACAATGATTTTTAATTAGTGGCTTAATATCAACGACAAAGATCGGATTATTATCTCGGCCCTTTAACTCATCATGGAAATATTATAAACTAAATTATTCTATAAATTAATGAGGACATTTTATTTTGCATAGGAGAACTACTACGATTTCAACTATCAACAAAGTCGAACTTTGAAAACGGAAATCACAATCCTTCCTGGCGATGAACTCCTCACTGAATGCGAATACGAAACAAAAGATATGAATCGAATAGTTTTGGTATGATTTGCACATTTTAATAATGTAGAATTCATAGCTGATCTTTGAATTTTCTAAAATAATCCATGTGAAAGTAAAATGTGTTGTGTTTGCAATATTTTAATCCGATATGACAGTATTTAAGAATGTATGACATGACAAAACATTGAATCGAGATACTTTAATTTGAATGCTGTATATTTTTGAATACTATATTACCAAGTTGTATTGCTGCACATTTTGAAATCTCTTTAATAATTCGATATGTAAAATTATGGAGTATTTAAAAATGATTGCTTAGAATTGCCTCTACAAATTATTTCAATTTCAGGGAGGTCTTGCCACAAACCAAGAAATGTGTCAAACCTTTTTATTTTACTACCCGAAAGTGGAAGTAGCTCAATGTACCAGTCAGTCAGAGTATCCGTGACTTTATGAAGGGCTTTGGAGTTGAAGGTGTTAGCGGAGAGGCGCTGAAAACAATGGACATGCCATATGACCCGAAAGGGGGAGAATTTGACCCTGCAGACAATGCGAAGGAGTTGGAGGTAGGAGGAGAAGGTGAAAGCTACAGAAGTGTATTTGACCTTATCACAATCACCAAGCCTGACAAATTAAAGGGTAAAACTGTCGGAGAGCATCTTAGAAATATGTACTGGACCGATGAAGCAGTGGCGAAAAAAGTCGAGGATTACTGGCAGAATGGGAGACACTATCAATTTTGCACTGCAAGCGGAAGCAAACGCATAAACTTGACAGTAAGTACATTATTAAAAGTAATTGCGTCAAAAACAAATATTATTTTGCAGGAACCTCTAGCTCTGGGTTGTCAATTCTAACGTTAAAAAGCACAAGGTAATTTTCCTTCTACGAAGAATGGGACTCTAAAAACTTAATTATGACGAAATTTCTATTTTCAGAATCATATCGTTTCCTATCCGAGAATTGCTGAAAATCGAAAAGCAGTACATAATAAGAGGTGCCTTGCTAAAAGTCAAGGAATGGCGAATAGTGCGAATTTCGCCTTTGTGGTTCTTCTGCTGATTTTGGGTTTTCTCAACTCAAAACATTGATGACTATAATGACCCAGTGTCAATTTAACATCGTTTGGACAAAAATAAATATTACATTAAGGTTAAAAAAGCTTTGAGCACAATTTATTATTTGTTATAATTAATTCTAAGTCCAAGCTACGCAATAAATTCAATCCTTTTAGCCATTGACTTGTTATAATAACTGCTTGTAAAAATTTCTCCTGTGGTTATTTTCCTCCTTCCTCCTTCTTCAATATTATCAATTTGTTCTTGACTTAATCGCCATTAATTCAATTTGGCCAGCAAAATGAAAAACATAGATAAATAATATACTTATTCTCAATTATACTTTTAATAAAACAAATTATGATTTAATATTATTACTTTCTGTGATTATCATACTACTGCCTACACCAGATGAGATATGTCGAGCTGCAGCCCGAATCCTGGGTACATTTGCATCAACATCATTTTTAAGCCTTTGTCTCACAATATTGTAAAAGTGTACACGGATGTTTTTTAATATAATTTATTATGTATAAATATATATAAGGGATATAACATATCCCTTATACATAAAAATATATATTTTAGCTAAGGAATATATATTTTATGCTCTATTTGACGTCTATTGCTTTTCCGCAAGTTAATTAAAATGACGGGATCACGGGATATAACTGCTATATATAATCACCAAAAGCGAGGGTTCAATTTTTGCATAAACAATTTAAAGGTCAAGGATCACTGTTATCGAAAATGTTGATAATATTTGTTGGTAAATAGTTTAGTAGAATTGGGAGCCTCTTCTTGGCTTTCTTGAGTTTCGCATTAGTGCCAGTTGCTTAAAAGCAGTGGCAGTTAGAAGTGAATTGATAGATATTATTACAAATAGTATTTGGGTAATTTTCAGACATAGAGTTCAAAAAACGATTGTGTCGAGCCGATATGCACAATACATTTTTGAATTTACAGAAGACTAATTTGAAATAATTTTGAGTGCATACATACAGGTGACAAGCTATAACACTTCCATATTCCAAATTAAAAGAGTTTGAAGGAAAAGAAAACTTCCACGTAACTGAAAGTACCCAGACAATTTTTGAATTAGAAACCAAGTAAGTCTTTATTACAGGGGCGTATCTAGAAATTTGTAATGGGGGGACCGGGCAGTCTGGGGAGAGGGCTCAAAGCCCAAAAAACGTCTGTTTGGGCGACAACCCCTTTTTTCCGGAATTTGGGGGAGGCCCACACTCTAAGCACTTAATGTCAGATAGGGTCCACGTTGAAATCTCCAATGTTACTTTATCCTGATTTCATGTTATATTGTCAGTTTCGCAATGTCACTGACATTATTGCTCAACAATATTTTTACTGTCAATGATATTCAACGTGAAATCATGACAAAGTTACACTAAATGCTGTTAC
>JABASD010004151.1:0-16650 GCA_019776165.1 Pogonognathellus flavescens
TTGAAAGAAATCGGTCAAAAGCTGTGGCCTGAAAATGGAATCGCAGAATACATAGGAAGGGTATGGACCGAAACGCCCCACCTGCTACCTATAAGCCCAGCCTTAACAATGAGCAAAGAGCGAGAATATCTAATGTATTTTTTACTGCAAAATAGGCATATCACACAAGGTACATGAGTCATAAGGTTCACAAGGAACAAAACAACCGAGCACATCGCATAGTGCAGCTAATGGAAATGTAACTTTAATTTAGCAATTAGAGAAAAGTCAATATTTCGAGCTATCTACGGAATCTACAAAAGACACATTGTCATTCTTTTTCTTTCTACTGCGAATAAGCTTAGGTATATAGGTAGGTATTGTAATAAATAGTACTCGTGTTATTATTAACTATATGTACCTACGTAGGCACATATAGTTAATAATACACGTAGGCACAGGTACCTATTGATTCGTCTCTCACAGTCTTCGTCTTCGACTTTTGTAAGTTTACAATATTCTTCTTTCCTATTCTACACCTAGACAAATACTACGAATTTCATTAGGTAGTTTGTAGAATCATCTGCATTTTTTCAATGGAGATACAGCTGTATTAACAGAAAAAGTTCACATCATATTTTTCCGCTGAAGGAACGTTTGTAGGTTTTTCTGGATACCTGGTCCAGGTTTTTTCCCATTGTATTCTCTCACCTAATTGATACATAACCTATATAGGTATAGCTAAGCTACTTACTGCTGATTTACTTGCGTAATAATATCTTTCATGGCCTATTTTACATAAGGAAAGCGCAGTATAAAAACTAGATTTTACTGTTATTGTAGAATACTTTCTTTGTATAATTATGTTATGAATTAGCAATGAGTTCCATCTTGCATGAAGCGCTCTAGCATGAAAGGAAAGTTTAAGTGGTAGCTTCGATCTCTATTAGTGGAAACATGTGAAGTAAAAAAATAGGTACCAGCTCTGTTATTACATTTAATATTCGTGTAGAAAAGCACGCAATCTAACCATCTATTGTATGTACATCTTAACCATGATTGGAAAAGTCAAGTGAAGTATAAATAATTAGAATTGGAAAAGGAAGCAATCACACGGAAGAAAAGAATGAATATTAAACTAGATTTATCAAAACAATGTATTCCTTTTTTATGGTACAACAGGCGACAGTCTTGGTGGCGACTTTGGACAATGAGGACGTGGTGTCCTTGCCCCTTCCTTGTTCAGTTTATTATTACAAATGCACTGCTGTTTTTTACTTAAGGAAAATAAGAAGACATTCCCTGTAAGAACATCGCAAATAAAATAAAAATTCTCCACAACTGTTCCATTATTTAAAAATACTGTCATAGCAAATGTACCACCCAGAGGCTCATCGGCTCCTTTATGACGTGCTTAAAAGACCCTAAAAATGCTGCAAACACTACAATGCAGTTCCTCCATTTACATTCTTCACGAGAAATCACGCTTTCTCCGTAATTCCGGTTTGTCGTGGTGACATCCCCTACTTATTTCGTTATTTTAACTACCGTTTGCTCAACAGTATAGGATTTCCTAGTTATTTTGCAGCAGCTTACTTAGTAAATATTTATGCTAACGTGTCACACAGCTCTTGCCTAGTTGCTTCACTGTATAATCTAAAATCAATCCAAGTTGCAAAGAAGTGCCGTATGCAAAGTTTGAGCAATTTGGATATTGTCTGTGCTGTGGAGCAATGAATTGACGATGCAACATTTTCTTCAGAAATAAATTTTTATGAGACTCCACTGTGTACTAACTACAAGACTACAGAAACGATGCTTTTATGCTGCTGCAAGTTCACAAAAATACAAATATTCAGTATTTCTTTAGTAAATGGGGAACGCGACTCTCTCAATAATATTTCAGTACATGACTGTACAGATACAAATATATTTTACTTGTTATTAATGATCCGTCTAAATGCAATGCAAGATAAAAGTGAAAAAGGTAGTTCAGGAGTCATAGGAGTGAAATCAGTAGACATTATTTATATCATCCTCACATGTAAGATTGCGTTCTTTTCTTTGGTGAAAGGGTCTAACAGGGGTATGGGTACTAAACTAACAATGAAGTGGAACATATTGCACAATTTGAGTGCTCACCTACGCGTGCAGCAAGAGATTTCGTACGTGCAACTTCCGACTTCAGTTCAAGCTGCGTAAGTTCTACTTCAGTAAATTAAATGACCATCTAGATTAGACTATTAACCTAGACAGCACTTTCCATGAAAATGTTACGCCTGCTTTGTCTATCATTATATTGTAACATTTCTTTCTACTGTACACATAAATTGCCGAAGCCGAATATACAGATACAGCGATACTCAGACTATCTATATATCAAGTTGTAAGATAATTTAGACGAGTGTGATATCTTCAGAATCAGCTTGTTTAGCTTTCATCACGTTTCTCATTAGCAACTTTAGGTTTTGTTACTATTATCAAATAAAATTTTCATTTGCTAAATTCATCTGGGAGAAATCCCACACCTCATTTGTCTGCAGACTATAGTACTTAGGTACCTACTTAATAATGTAGCTTGGCAGCTTACCCTAGAGAATTTGTACACTGACACAATCTAATAAATTATTACATAGTAATACATAACTACTCTATCGTCTATAATAGCTAAAACTTGTTAACTGTTACCATTAAAATTTACCAACAAATAATCTTTGAAGGATACTGACTTGTTACGAAGTATTTAATGACAGTGGAAATTACTGTCATTGGATTAGGTTAAAATGATGAATGCTCTTGATTGTATAATTGCATGATCATCGATCATGTACCTACATTGACACACAAGAACCTTCAAAAGATTTACCTAGGATGGAATATGTATACTTCATTCTAAATCTTCCTAAGTGTGTGCTGTTAGTGCTGTACATTGAAATTGAAACCCTGTCCATCACTTCCGCGGGAAATTAAATTCGCTGCAACTCCATCTTGACTGTCTTGATATTTAATTAATTGCCACATGAATAGAAATAAACCAAACCTAAAAATTGCCAATAGTTTAGGTCGAACTTGGAGTCTACTGTGTCGGACAACGTCCACACACACCGGTTAGGGATTGGCATGAAGTTTTGTATATACTTCTTATATCTTATCCAGAACCATAAGTATACGCAATTTGTAAAAGTCATCACATGGATTCTTCATTTAACCTTCCTAATATACAATTCTTACAAATTGAGGATATCCCGGAGCAGCAAAGTCCCGCTGTATTATACAGAGAAGACGAGATATATATGAGAGAATGAAATTTATTAAACATACCAAAATGGGGGCAATGCAAAACTGCGTAATGTTACAAGTAATTATATTTGAAATTGTTTAGTGCGATGAGGTAACAACATTTAAGAAACGTTATTCAGTTAGCAGTTAGGCAACAACAAAACAGTTGAATGCTCAATCTGTTTGCATTTTGGTTTGGGTGTGGTTTTGACGGTTTGACGTTGTGGTGAGTGAAATGTATTTCATTTCAATATTATATACATGATTCGCTATGAATTTGGGTTGAGTTCGGGTTTTCTGTTGTAGTATTTTGACGGGAAGATTTGAGACGACACAAATATAGCGTTTGAAATGAACGTTTTGCATGATTTACTGTGAAAACTGTTTCGGAAACACCAAGTGGTGATTCGCGCTATTCACATTCTTCCAAGTAACAAATTTCATTAAGGGATCTTAGCTTAATGAGTATTTCCAGGAGAGAAAGAACTCTCTAAAACATTTGGCATCTTCCCAGAGGATTTCAAGAACGCTATAAAACCTTCTATTCAACTGCCGTAATAAATTACTTCAATGCTTTGTCACTTTTGCTTTCCAACGTTCCATATAGTCCTATTTTTCTATGTTGTTTTTCTTTTGATCCTAAAACAGTTTGTATTTACATAGGAGTTAGACAACATAAATTTAAAAAAATTAAAGCGAATACGTCACATTACAATAACGATTAGATTGCAGTAGAAAAAGTCGCTGATTTCCATTAAGATACATTGTAGTGCAAGTACTTGGTATCCAAAGTTCACAGTACAAGTCAAACATTGATATTTCAGTTAAGTAATCCTTTTCTTAATCTAGACTCTGTGAGACGTACGTTTACGTAACAAAAAGGCATGATTGCAAATCAATCATTAGATTGAAATAAAGATAAGATTTCCTACAACAAAACTATGCGCACGTAAACAATTTAATTAGGTACCTCTACTCATCATAAAGCAGAAGAGCAATTTAACAGGAAATCAAGCATTACGTCACACTCGATAATACTTCAACTTCACGCGATAATTACAACATAGCGAAATAAGCTAAGAAAACACAATTAACTTGTGTTTGCTTTACCTACTACTTAAATTGTGTCTTAATTCGAATAATTTCAATTACGCAAGGTACCTACATGCTTAAATTGGGTTGCTGCCATCAGCTGAGGCCAGAATAAACGGAAGGAATGATGTAATTGCTATCGATGTTGTTTTGCTAATACATCTTCGTTTTTCGTTTAGCATTGAGCATGGATGCATGCAGCAAAGTATCTGAGATGACTTCCATGCGCTGCGGTAGAATGGTATTTTATTTTTAGATGTACATATATGTGGATTTGCTAATTGTGTATGTATACTAAATTCTGTCTGAGTGAATGTATGTTGTGAAGTATGTGCGGCTTCTATTGTCGTAGTTGGAGTAAGTGGAAGTGCAGAGTAAAGCTTAAGTAGCTCTTGTAATGCGCTTTGTTTTTATAGGCTTTTTCTTGTGGCTGAGTTCTGTCAAACGTAATATTTTGCGCTACTGTGTGAGGTCTTCGGTACATTTGAAGAGACAAAGGGTTGAAGCAGGCGACAAGAGCATTTCAGACAGATGACATCTTATGAATATGATGTATCCTCCAAAAAGACTCTCTCCACAACCAACTTTCATCATTTACATTTATTTTATGGACATGTTATAATACACTACGGTATAGTTTTTCCTTGCCCTTTTTCTTATCATACACTATAATATGTAATCCATGTACCAGTAGTAGTAGCGATGGCAAAAGCAAGCAATCGTAATTTTCTTTTGAACATTACGTTTTCTATTGTTTCCCTCACTGTTATTATGTTATAGATTTTGTTGGCATTGGCACTGCAGCTTATAGCATATACTACTAAACACTGCATTCATAAAATCTTTTATGTCCCTACTCTTGCATCTGCAGTTGCAGCAAGCACACAGATTCTTTTAAAGTAGGCACAATCACATACTACGTCTCATGTGTAACGATTCTATCACATAGTACACATGAGACATGGTCCATGGTATATGAATGCGACTTAATTTTGTAATTGTAAAATTATACGCTGTTAGTATTCAATTATTCTTACGCATTCTTAGTAATCTTTTAATTAAAAGTTTTTATTAACCAGTCAATGAAAATGTGCTATAAAACATCTCAAATGAGACGTAGGATTACATTTTACTTACATGAGCTTTGTTTTAAATCTAACACAACAGTTTTGTTTTTTAAACTCTTAGCAGACTCTACGCATCGTGTACATCACACATGAATACAAAATTAGGTAGGTCGATATCATTTTTCTCGGTCGCAAACAACATTTTTAGTCTTTGTAAGTTTCTCTATATAGGTATAGCATATAGTTTCTTGAGTTTACAAAGCGAAATAAACTGAAAAGAAAATTGCCTGGCAGAAAGTATTCTGCTATTGGCAAGGAGGCGTTGAAGCCACCTGTCTTCACCGTGAAATTATCATCCCCACTCATACTGTGGGGTTTATGCTGAGTAAACATCCATCCGTCACTTCCTCGTTACCCATATGTTTAATTTTAAAATTACTTTTCGTATATGCATATAGAACGAGCAAAGACTTGTGCTTTTACTGTATACAGCTTCTGTACTTTGTACACATCAAATATACCTACACGCATATTTGCTTTGCATTAGTTCCAAGCGTTCCCTCCCCTTCTCTTATCTTTGTTTTCTTTCTCGAAAAGAGAAACAAGCTCCAGCAGAATCTTCTTCTGTTTTCAACATAAAAGATCATATTATACCCAGCGCTCTACATTTTGATGCCAACATGTATAATGCACTCTTCTAAATGAGTTTGTAATATGCATAACCCAAACTCAACATTCTAAAAGCGGATTTTGCACACAGTGCTACAAAAAATTGTAATGAACAAATACTTAAAAGCGAGAATCATATTATACATACTAATTCACATACCACACTATCAAAAACAGTTTTAGCTGAGTGTGTACAAATGAAGTATATAGGTTTGTATTTATATGATGATTTACTTGAAAGAGATTCCTCATTAATATAAATATGTTCTGCTCTACACTCTACGCTATTGCATTTCACTCTTAAAGGACTAGTCTCTCAGTTTAGACATTCTAAGCTATTTTAATAGCTATGCCAAATGAACAAATTTATGTGACGCAGTTTCTTCAACTAAGGAGAATGTAGGATTGCTGTTTTGGAACTCAGAATACTCAGAAATTAATTTAGAGTCCACACCTAATATTAAATTCTACTCAGACTCTTTTGTTTGACATGTTCATTTGAATGCATAAGTGGAGACACATTTCACAATGAAACATCTCAAGTATGATCGAGTGAAAACCAACCTGTTAGAGTAATCGCGAAAATATGTGCTATAACATTTCTGATGTTGTACATTGTGAACTTCCATTAATAACCGAAGAACTTTCCTTCTTTATATGACTATATCTCTTATTTACTGTACCTACTTGTATTCTTGAAATAGTGTGACATGAAGGACACGTTTATGACACACATTTCTTAAAAGGAAAATAGTGCATTTTGTAAGATATGAAAGATGAAAGAGATTGCAAAATCATTATGCAGTAAAGTGTCAGCATGGTATAGCAATTCTCGTTCCTTGAAATCCAAGATTAATTCCCAGCTGCATATTTACACTATCTCTCCTTCACAGTTTCTGATCGAATTAATGTTTGTTGTCGGTAAAGACTACAGGTAAGTAGGTGGTACAAAATGCAAAATGTAGGTTGGTAGGTATGTAATATTGATATAAGGATTGTCTATCGCATCTTTCAGATTTATCTTAGACATTGGGTGTTTGGTAAATGCACATTGCGTGCTTATTGCCACTTTTCATTATTTACCTACTTTCCTACAAATCTCAGCAGAGAACTTGCTATTAAAATAAACACGATTTTCACTTCTCGTAAAATTTCATCAATCATTACGATTACAAGGGTGATAATATTCCGCTGTAGCTACGTAAGCATAAGTGACATTTTAAACAATACGTGGGAGATGAGATCTAAATGATATAAGTGTAAGTAAGTCAAAAATTCATCATCATCATATAAAACAGGGTTCACTTTTTATATGGTCTAGTAAGCTAGTAAGTCTAGTTTCACAAAGATACCTATTTATTTATTTACAGATATGCACTTAGGTAGATGATGTATTGAAGAGAATGAGTACGGTGATAAGAATTCTCAGGAGCTTGGATGAAAATTATGATGCTGACAAGTGTCTGCTAACAAACTCCAGGGTTTCTAGATGTGTCTCAATTTATATTCCTGAATGAAAAATATTTTTCAGATTTCTCTCTGCAATTCCATTAATCTATATACATCAAGACTTGGTGGTTGAGAAATGAAGAGTATTGAAATTATAAGCTCACGCTCAGATTTTCAGAATAGTTTCCTGTTTGATTTCCCGGTTACTGTACCTACTACTCACAACCTACCTATTTATTTTCAACTTTCAACATTCGTTGACGCATGAAATGATAAACCTTTCTTACCCACTCTCAGCTTATTGCTGACATTTCATGGAATAAATTTTTATTCTGTCCTTCCTTCAGAAAGACGCTTTAAAACACCTGCGCTACTATGTTTAACATTGATATGTTTACCTGTACACGTAGATGTCGATTTAGCCAATGTAATCCAATAAAATCGGAAATAGGATTTTGGATTATTTACAGTACATCCACGCCCACGTCCGTTCATTTCGGGGAGAATACTGTACCTTTGGATGTGTAATGGAGTACAGGATAATATTCGCATTTTCAGGCATCTACATACATATGAAAACTTGATCAGTTGGTTATGAAGCAATAAAAATTCATGACAACGTAGAGTGAAGTGAAGCAATTCAATTTACATTTCCATCAATAGTGAAACATTGCTTCGTCATAAAAATCTAGCTTGAGACAACTGATTGTGAGTGAAGAGAAACACATAATACAGTACAGGTATACAGCTGTGATTAGTGACTTATCCAAGTCAATGTGAAAGCAACCATAAAATATATTTTTATGTCTCTTGAACACTTTTTTAGCCGTTTTGCTTGATACTCTTACTACTTTCGAAGACACAACTCGATCTTAGCATAATGGTGACAGTAAGTTTAATGGTTTGTTTCAGAACACACTCTTACTTTAGTAAGATGAGATTTATACTTCCTGTTTAAACCTTAAACCCCTTTTTTGCTATACTTAGAATTTTTGTATCAGTCTACTTAATAACCATACACCTAAATAGTGGTGGTAGCACGGTGGTAAGAAATATTGTGTTTCTGTTAAACCAAGATTTAAAGTTTGTTAAATAGTCTCCACGAAGCTGATAGAAGCCACATAAATTGCATGTTGAGAAATAAAGAGTGAGTGGGTGCAGTCACGGACTCGGTAAGAAAAATGCATCAGGGTCATTCAATTGAAACATAGACTTGCTATATAAAGAAAATTGAAAACTATATAAAGCTAATTAGCTTTGTACCTGTACTTTGTAAAGAGTAAAGAAGACAGAAGAGATTAGCAGAATTGGTTAAATAGAATCAAGAATCACTTCAAATAACTCAGCAAACAAGCTAAAAGGCTTTTGTGATATGCACTTTATTGTTACTAATAAGTACGTAATAACTGTTCTATACAAAATTAATTTTCCTCATTACAAGGAGATAGTAATAAGAGATTTTATTCTATGTCTATTCGGTAACTATTGTGGTTTAAGTAATTAAAATAATTACATACTAGCTTTACCCTACTTATTATTGAGCAACAGGAGCTCTCTACAACAGGATTGTACAGCAACAGGATTGAGCTCTCTTCCTACGAATTGGAAATTAGTCTAAATCGAGAAACAAAATTCATTGTTCAACAAAATCCCTTCAAATTAAATTTACACTTAGGAAAATTGCATTTTAGTGGAGATACACAGAAAGCAACTATTCTGACCCCTTTACACAATCAAGGAGTTCTAGCCCCATAAACAGTTTCATTCATAAAGCGTACAATTAGCTTGAACTTACTTTTACCAGATACACAAAATGTATATGTATACTATAGAGCTGCTTACAAACTTCTGTTTTGTAAATTGAAACTTCAGCTGTACTTTCACAGCTAGTTCATTTCACCAAGTTTTGAAGATATTGTGAATGTACCTACATAAATGAACTCTTTTAAGTATCTCAACTAAAGGAGGTGTCTAAATCGAAGAGCTTTTGAATTAAGAATCAATACAAATGAATAAACACTACCAGTGGAGTAACAAACAAGAGTAGCAGGTCTTTCAGCCGTCTTCTTCTCCAAATGTTTTTGTCATATAACACCTTCCTTCTGTATAAATGCTTTAAAAGAAATGAAGCGTTCAAGCACATGGCACATACTAATATAAAATATCTGTTGGTAAATACTAAGTAGCAAGTTACAACATGCCCTTAGAAATTCGATTTGACAATAGAGTGATACTTGCGTAACCACAATCGCATCACAAGCTATATATATCACTCTAAAGTGTTTACATACGCAGTTATTTAGAGATAAGCAATTGTCAAATGTCTGTACTAAGTAAATATAAAATTGAGAAATATGAGACAGTAAGCGACTATGATAACTATTTGTAGTACCCAAGTACCTAGTAATACCTTCAATAGAAGTACGTATCGCATACGTATACAAAGATGCTTTTGAGGTCATCGATAGATATTTGAGACGGTTGCTTACAAAAATAGTAAAATAATTTATACTGACTATATGTATTTATATGTATACTATTCTTACATACATGTGATACGATTGGGTACATTATAATATGTATACACAGCCAACAGCAATATAATATTACTGTGCAAGTATCAAATGTACGTGAGATTGCATTTACAGCACGTTGTGGAATTACTATACAAACATTATGGATGTTGCTAATATTAGAATTCTCATTGTGAAACTCGTAGTGTTATCTGATGCTATCGAGTGGTAGTCTTTCATTTCCTGTTCCACTATACTGTAAGGAAATGTCCATTATATCGGTAAGTTCAGTAGATACTACTCGTAAACTTACCTATGCAATTTATTGCTAGCATATATACAATTCGGGAGTGTGAAAATATTATTAGATTACGATTAGCTGGTAGACAGCTCATGGATAGAATACTAAGGGTTAAAATGACGGCTGTGTTAGTAGAGCACGAGTGAAAATCGGAAGGGCTTACATAATTCCATTACTAAATCTTATTGAATGTATTTGCATTTTCTGAAAACAAGTTAATACTGACAGTGACTGGTAAAAGCATAGTAATACATTCTAAGTTGTGTTGTTCTATTTTTTATAGAGTATAAACCGTATCTCTATATCAATGTTTGCAGTGCAAACGCGAATACAAATGTGTTAATGTCACTGTCACATCACGTACAATGTGTAGTATATATTATGGCACTTTGGGCAGTACAGACTAAGACCAAGTAGTTCATGTTAAGGTTTCTTGTAAAGTTTTTGAGAACATTCTTACTTGTATAGTATCTGTATTTTAACACAAGCCAGAAACCACAGAAAACCTTGTTCTGAAAATTTTTGTTTCTTTAATCTCTCGTTACGCTTCTCGCTGGCTTCGACTGAAGTTGAGTTAGTTTCGGAAGTTTAGTTTCGTATTAGCAAGAATGCAACTGCAACGAAGGGCAGAAAATAAGCTAAACTAAACTGACAACTTGGAAGACAAAATCTTCTGATCAGAATTCTAGAATGAAAGAACTGGGAGAACGGTAGGCAAGTCATGTATTTTACGGACTCTTTAACGTAAATATATATTCATTTCACGCTTTACTTTCCATTATGCCTTATATTGTGTGTTCGACAAGAGAGCTAAAGTAAAATTGTGAAAAGTTGTGTTCATGTGATGCGAAAGAATTAGCGAAAAAACTATTCTGTAAATGAGTAAGACATTACACATCGCATTCTATCAGACTCTCGTATAAACTCCGAAACTTCCAGTTTGCAGATTTCATCACATTTTCTTATTTTCCAAAAGCAATTTACACTTTCATTTTGTTTATTACAAAAAATGCAACTATTCTTGGCTAGTCAATAATGGAGTCACACGTGAATGGAAGATGAGCGATTCTTTTGTTGCTGCTGCAGAAATGGTGATTGTGATATAATGGCGGAGAGAAAGTGGCTATCTGATGAAGATTGCCTTTTGACTATGAATGGAAGAGAGCCAAGACTGATAAGAGTTCTTAACTGGTATGCATGAGGAATTAATTGCATTTTAACCCTTTCCTCTCTCCGTGTCTCTCTTACGTATGACAATTTTAGTGTATTCTATGCGTACATATGTTTCTCACTTGCTCCTCAGGACCTCCATCCAATATGTCTTATTGTACACAGATTGTCTTGTCTTTCCTTTGTGAGTACGTCTTTCCTACGTCTACTACGTATCTATTGTTCTGTTCTATTTTGTGTTTTCAGCTTCTTCGCACAACATCAATATACCCCCTCCGTTCCACGCCAGACAGATCACATCAGCTATAACAAATCTACCAGCCTTATTGTATTTCCAGAATACTTTTGTTCGCCTCACTAATGTAATCGAGTATATATTTAGAGCGTTTGTATTAGTTACAGAACACTAACTGCTCACATAGATAACCACGGCTTGATGCAAATAGAGCTTCTTAGGTAAAATACAAATACTTATCAGATTTTCTTACTTGTTCCATTCACTTTCTTTCCTTTTTTCCATGTGTAAACAAGCGATGATCTTCAAAATGTGCAAGACATGCTTTGCAATTATCTCAGAGTTCTTGATCTATGGTTATGCTTAAAGATTTACTAAGTGTATATGAGAACAATGAATGTTTCAGTAATGAAAATACACTCAATTCTTTAACATCCAACGTTGCTACAGATTAAGGGAATTTACGCATTATACAAGTATAACAGTTACATTTTTAGATTTTGTACAATTTTCTTAAAATTTGCTATAATAAATTGTACCTGCCATTTAGGTGCTTATAGTTATGTAAATTGCAATCTTGCATGTGTGGTATTGTGTAATTTATGTGTTTCTTATGTACATGATATCTGTCTTGCGTCCTTTGTTTAACTTTGTACTGGCTTAAGACTAAGACAGCTGTATATATGATTTAATATAGTAAGTACCTATAGCATATGGCCTGTAGATATGCAATATGCAACTAATGTAATTTTCCATTGAACCAATAACTTTCTTTATTGATGATGTAATAAAATTAAACAACCATTGCTTTACTATCAGCAAAACAACACTTCAATTGAAATCTTGTATACACTGTCTGATATGATAATTAATACATGCAAACATGCATGTCATTCCAATTAGATTTATTATCCATTGAGTAGCAAATCTAAAGAGATTTTTCATTTCAATTAGACGTGTCTAAAACTTTGTCATGCGGATAAGTAGGATACGTTAATAATAATGTAGTATACATTTTTCCATATAATGATAATGAATGTTTGGGACATTTATTATCCTATACTCGCATTGCATTGCAGAAACTTTACATCGTTGAATCCTAAGCTGTTTGCGAAGATGTGAAGTATATAATACATCTAACCTCGGTTACATTAATAGCTTTGATTATTTTGACGGATAATTTATTATATGATGACGATACGATGGGTTAGTCTCCAACCGTTAGAGCCAGAGCAAATGAAACGCGTTACAGAGTGGATGAGATGCATCGACACATATTCACCATCATTTTCATTTTCATTGGAAATCATTTTTGTACTCAAATTACACAGTATTTAATTTGCATATTGTCATTAGAAATTTACATAACCTTCCTTCTTTTTTTCATGATAGTTTCAGTTAAAATCACAAGAAAATGTATTGCCATATTTTTTAACTCTCAAGATCAGAAACAAGATTGAAATTATGATTTAGTTTTATTAAAAACCTTAATTAATCAGTTATGCAGATGTGTTATGTACCATAGATAGGCGAAGTTAGAAAAGAATGTAATTTTTCGCAATATCTAAGCATGTAGAAAATCGTAACTAAAAATATGCAATAATACTTAGCTTACTGCCAAGACTGCCATTAATGATAGAATAGCACTTGTAGTTCACTCTGTATCGTGGCTTCTATTATTTATTACAACGCATAGT
Organism: Pogonognathellus flavescens; assembly: GCA_019776165.1. NCBI lineage: Eukaryota > Metazoa > Arthropoda > Collembola > Entomobryomorpha > Tomoceridae > Pogonognathellus > Pogonognathellus flavescens. Next base: position 13,452 of record JABASD010004151.1, read on the forward strand.
GTATGTCGTATATGAGTCCAATGAATTGAGGAAAGTGTATCATCAGATCAGAGGTCGTCTGTACTATCTTCCTCCAGTCAGTCTACGAAATTGACTGTGTACAACAAAGTCTGCTACAACTTAGATGTGTACAAAATGCACCGGCAGGCACCAGCCTAGCTTGTATCTAAATACTAAAGCACACACAGCAATCTTTAACATACATCTCACTCACTGATCTCAGCACTCAACTTTTATAAACACAAGCTGTAATCTTTTTGACTTTTCCATCAGCAACAGTCAGTGTTGAAGAATGATCACAATCTTTCGTTTTATTCAACGTGTGTCTACATCCAAATACTAGATGTGCAAATAATCCATTGGTCAATTTCTTTATTCTCTTTGTGGCTTTTGAAAAATGTGAAGTGACTGAGTGTAAATAGCTACTCTTCCATGAATTTGCTTCATTTATTGCTAACCATAAGTGTGATATCCTCGTTATAGTTCAGTACACAGATAACTTGTTATAGTTAAAGTGATTTTAATGGAGTATTAAAATTTAAAAGAGACACACTTCATCGTTTAATGCGATCATAGTACAGTTAGTACAGTAGTTTGAATTCTTTCGGCATTACTGTTCTCTATGCAACTGTGTTGACTCAAGGCAGAGTTTACCACACACTTTATGTCATGTATTATTATGAAAGGATTGGGTGCGGTTTTTGTTGGAGTTAGTGCAATAATCAGTCAGGATGAAGCGACTAATCGCGGAAATGGCCTAATCTGTAGCAGGTAAGTACACAAAGTGCACATTTTTAATTAATACAAAGAACTGTGAATGCACATGCGTTTTATCGTAATACAACAGTACTAATATTTGAAGTGCTGCGTTTGCCTCAAAAAGGAAGTAACAAGCTACAAGCGTTTATCTTTCTGTGTAATGTGTACACACAATGTTGCATTATAGCAGTGTAAATACTTGCTCTTTGTACACAAACACACTGTATCCTGATCAATGCATATTTTATAACAATAATAAGCACACTTATGCTCAAGGATAATTTGTTCCGTTTCTATTTCAATTGCGCCATTACCCACACAAATTAGCAGTGCATACAACAATGAAATTGTGTATACAATGCAACAATAATCTATTTATCTCACAACGTTTTGTACCATAAAAGGTCCATTAGTGTGGTACCCGGCACTCTCCATTTGTGAAAGAGGGGCTTCTAGCAACTTAAAATATTAAAACATATAGTAGCTTCGCTACTAAATAACTGCCATTTCCTTTCAACAGCAAATATCTCTGCAGTATATGTAGCACCTTCGCTTAAACAGTTCCTGAACACATTCGTCAATTTACCAAAGTAGGTACAGTCTCTAGCAGAATTCATTGTAATAATTATAATAGCTACTTAGTATATTACATATGATGACAAAAGCAAACTCATGTTTACATATGTAATCTATGAAAGGAAAATAATCTCATGGTTAGGGTGAGGAGGATACTGGGTAATGAAATAACCAGAGTATGAGGATAGTACTGGATAACTTTGCGCAAATACATAAGCTCAATAAGCTGACAACATGGAATTTTGAAGTACTTGACCAAAATAACAGTACAGTATGGGTACATTTGAACTGTAATGTTTGCCATATTTATCCAAATATTTTACTTGTATGTAGCTTGTTGTTCAAGGGTGCAGTAAAGAGCACTTGTGAAATGATGTGACAATTATCATTAGATTATTTCTATTATTTTATTTTAGTATATAAATATAGTAATAATGATTGCGCATGGAAGAAAATTGCAATTCGTTCCTTTATCGATGGTAAAATAGTAATGGAATGCAAAGAAAACTGCTACTGTTGCATTTAGCATGTAAGTACTTATTTACTGACAAAACTAGTATGTACCTATACATATAATGAGAAATTAAGTTATGCGTTTATATCTGTAGAATATCAAATTCCTAGTCAAATATTATATTATTAGTTTTCATGATTACCACTGTACAAATAGTTTATCAACACATCCCTCATTTTCTGCAATGTATACTATTATTATTATCCACTTGATAAATGATAAGTGTACACTCATCACTAAAATATTTTGAAGAGACGACTTGTGTGGTTCATGAAAGAGCATAATATGTAGTATTGCTGTTTGTTAATTAAGTTGTAAGCATACAAGCATGATTACTGTAATGTAATAGACCTCACACACTCTGCTTTAGCGCTAGAGATTGAAGCAAACAGTGACAGTATTGACATCTTACTTTTCTTTATCACTGATTATTATCTCTGGAGTTTCGCATCGACAGCACTAGTAAGGATTTAGTAAAGTAACTCTTGAATCTGTCTGATGACTGTGAGTTATTATGTAGTGACGTGTACGCGGTCGTAAATGAGAAAAATGTTGTGTTTAAGCCGAGACGAACCTTTTTATGAGGTTTACGCTAAACATGGAATAAAAACGCTTTCTGCACCATAATATTTCATCAGTCAGTGTTTAGATTCATTTCTTTGTTTACGTTGTCTCATCCCTAACACATTTTTCATATCCGATTTCCTTCATATATGTATCCTCACTCCTCCAACCATCCAACCCATCGTTAAATAACAACAAACTAAGTAGTAATGTATTTTACTTAACAAAAGATAATACTTTGATCTTTACTACAGTTATTACAAATATATTCAAAATTATTGATATATACGTAAACCTTTACTCAGGACTCACTTAAAATAATTTTGACCTACGATCTGGAAACCTAAGTCCAGAATCCGGGCAAGCCCAGTTTTACATAGGAATCCATAAACTAATCCTTTTAGAGATGATAAGAGAAAATAATATTGTTATGTGCCGGGAAGAAATATCATTCTCCACACATGCATACACTTTAACATTAACACTTGATGTGTTTACTAGTACTAATATCAATAAATCATTAGGGCTGTTTGACTATATGGGTTATAATGATTATTATAGTTATAATACTAATCCAATAAGTACAGCATTAATATTCAAAGAGGAAGTCTGTTTACGTCCTTTATTTCACTAATAATACTCTCGGTCTCATTTGCATTAGTAATTATTATTGTTCCGACAATGCACGGATTAAAATCAAATTTTTCGTTCAGACACAGGACGATGATTTTCTCGGTGATAATCTCAATTAAATTGATGTTTATTAAAGTCACACTATTCCGACAA
>JABASD010004152.1:0-16647 GCA_019776165.1 Pogonognathellus flavescens
ATATCCAAGTATGTCTCACATCACCCAAAATTACTGCGATTTTGTCTCAGAACACCCCAAAATGTCCCAAATGTGTCGCTTTTCATACGTATAATAGAAAATGGGTTTAAATTATAAAAATATATTTCAAATAAATTATAAAAATATATTTCAAAATGTTTTCTTTGATAAATATTCAAGCCGTTTGTCACAAGGGTTTATTATTATAGTATCTAGCAACGCCTCTCGATAGAAACGTCTCTCTACAAAGGTGGGCCCACGACCGAATTATCAACAAAATCTTCATCTCAGTTTAAATAAGAATCATTGTTTAATCGGATGAATCTTCATCCCAGCATGAAAATAAAAATAGGGGGATTTCATTTAAACTGGGATTAAAGTTTTGTTTAGAATTCGGTCGTGGCCCCACCTTCTTAGAGAGACGTTTCAATCGAGACACGTTGGTGTCTAGTTAGGTAGTTAGTATATTATAAGATTTTGCTAAACACAGTTGATTCGCTTTGTGTTAAATTAATTCTGTAACTATCTCCCTTCCAAATTTAGGTACGAAAACTTATTTGTCAAAAATGTTAATGTAAATAAATCATGGAATACGATACGATAAATATCCTTGTCTTGCATATTGTTATTATTTGTTGAAAGGACGCTTCCATTTGGGAAAGTTTGCCAAATTAATATTTTATTTTAAAAATAGTGTAAGTGTGACACAATATTCTTTACTTCCTGTATGAAAAAATTTCGTACACACCTATAAATGGTTTTTGTTTACGAGGAAGTCAAATTAAATAAACCCGGAAATTGTTAAACTCCCTTAGGAAGTAATTCGTGTTCCATTAATTCATTAATTAGGTCGTTAATTTTATTTACCGCGCTGTCTCTTTTAATCCAATTCACTCCACAAAACCAATTACATTTAAATTAATTTATACAAAGCAATTTAAATATAATAAAATGGTCTCGTCCTCGATCCTGGTTCTCGTCTGCTTGATTGCCTTCAGTGCATTCAACTGTAATTCCAAATTATAATAATTATGCATCCTTACAATTACTTATATATAATATTTTGTGTGAACTGTGGAACATGGAACAATTTATATCGTTTCTATTTTAATTTGTGTAGCGTCGTTTGCTTTTGGCGAAGAAGTTTCATCTGTTGCCCGAGACAACTTCATCCTCCGAAGAATGCGACGAGAATTTACAGAAGCGGAATTACCCAGTCCTGCTGATAAAGGCACCAAAGCCAACAAAATAGGAGCAAGTAATCTGAACAGTATAGGAGAACGCCCGAACAAACGGGATAGCGGATGGTTTTCTGGTGGCAACAGTGCTAGGTATCCAAGATGTGCCAAGTATCCAAATAACCCATGTTTCAATGCTAATTGTCAGTGGAGATGTTAGAAAAATTTGTAACAAATCAAACAGTTGAAAATTTAAAATTATAACAAAACAAGAACATGATTGAGGTGGAGCCGGCTGAAGACCAAGGGGAATCAAGGGGAAACCAAGGGACGTTAGTAAAACAAGTTTTAGAGAAAAATACAAAAAATATTAATAAATGCGAAATTGTTTATAATTTTTGCCAGTATTTACAGTGAACTTTTATATTATTTTCAATCGACTTTTTGTCAATCAAATTTGCTACAGCTTAATTTTAATCATACAAAATATTATTGACTAGTAGAATGATTTATTCGTCATTACTAATAAAATGAATTGCCAGTAGTATTGATGAAATGAAAAAATTCAAACCATATGCAAATATCAGTCCATAATAAATATCATATGATCAATTAATTACCGAAGGATATCATAATATATTATTTTGCCAAGTATATTATAAGATTTTGATTAAAAAAACAAGCGAAAAGTATAAAAATTGGCTCCAAATATTTTGTAATAGTGCGTTCTTTTTTACAACACTGCTTAAAGTATTGTTACAAAATTGCATTTTATTAACATTTCAATTATTCCAATTTTTTACATAATATGTATAATTCTGGATGATTACATCCTTTTGAAATCATACATAGTACAACGAGCCAGAAGGAGAGGCCAAAACGATATTTTCCAATTGGATATATGTGACCATTATGTAACCATGATATAATCATATGGTTACATAAGCTTTTTCTACAGTTGACATTTTTTCGAAAAAATGAAGGGGTACATTTTAATTTCATTTTATACAAATTATAGTAAATAAATCTTCCAATTTCAATTTAGTCGCGGTTTGAAAAACCCATAAACCCACTGGCGTGGGTGTTTCAATTTTTCGACAACCTTAACCCCATCCAAAACACAAGCAACCCATGTGCACGGGTTTTGGGTATTTTGTTGCCCACACCTGCACCCCTTTGACTTCCAAAATAAATTTTCAAACATCTTATACAAAATGGATTTGCACACAGCAAAATTGAAACCCATTTGTAAAATCTGCAATTCAAAGCAGAAAAACCAAGCTGACATTGAAATGAATATCAAATACGTGTAAATCACCACAACGACGTTGTGACTCAGGTCCAGCGGTTTAACTTCACTGAAGTTGTCAATAATCTTTGTCAGATTTGATGAATCACAGAGCAAATGTCTGTTGCTTTCAATAGACTTCCAAATTTGTATAATTCCATGCTCGTAGAAATATCTTTGTCGTGTTTTCATTCTGGAATTAAAAGTGCGTGTAATTGACCATCCCGTGTTTAGTTGCAATAAGCCTTCTTCACTTTTAGAAATTGCTTCGCTTTCCGGCCACATGATTTGTAATTTTCTGTAAAGTGACTCAATATTTTCTGACCATCCACCATAAGCTGTTTTTTGGTTTGTACAGTTAGAAATGACTTGAAATGCAGATTCACCGTCTCCATACTCAATACCTTCAGGTATTTTTACGATGGGTACAATACTTCCTATATATGCCATTTGATTCTTGTCTTTAGATAATTTTCTTTTGTCATCAGTTGCTTTCGACTCATTCATTTTGAAAATTTCTTTCATAATAAATATCTCATCTTGTAGATGCATTTCTGAATAGTTCCATCTTAAATTTGAGTAGATGGGCACAAAAAAATGTAAAAGCTTTAGGACAGCCCACCGTTTATGTCTTCTGTAATAAATTGGATTTGGATGCGATGGGCTGCGATCGCAAAACAAAGTGTAGTTTAGTTCCACGAGTTCACTGAACAAAGTGATTTTGTCGGGTTTGATGGGAGCTGTCAATTCTGTGATGTTGGCTCCTTTGTATGCATTGGACAAAACGATGGCCATCAGGATCCACGCTCCACAAACAAAATAAACGCTCTTCACCTTCTTCACGTTAGAGGCAACCGAGTCCCCTTGTTCCAAAATGCTTTGAAATACCATGAAGTACAAATTCACCTTCATTCCCTTCAGCCAGTAAATTATCTTCAATGCAACAGACACGAGGAAAAAGCTTGCAAGGATTGACAGCCAAGTTGCGTCATCAAATGAAGAAAAGTATCCTCTCAAAGAAAGTCCACCCTTCTTCTTGATTCCATCACACGTCAAAAAATTGAAAGTTTCGGATTTCAATGTAAAATCTGGTAACAGGAAATTGAATCTGATGGTAGGCAGATGCGGTGTACTTTTTTTAACCAAGCCACCACTTCTAAATGCACCACATCCGTACAGAGGTCTTAACAAGTCGCTAATTACAGTTGCATTCGGTGCAAATTCGTAAAACAATGCGAAATTTAAATCAACATTTTCTCCATGAAATCTTTGAAAAGTTAATTTACGAATAGCCACAACTTCATTCAATGTTAAACTTATTCCATTGTACTGGTCACGTCGGAAATGATCCATTTTTGTGCTATCCGTAGTATGTACTTCATATAAACGCCACAGTTGGCTAAAAGTATTAGCCTTGTCAATTTCTTGCCACTTTCCACGCAATTCCTGTCTTTTGAATGGAACGTTTAGAAGTTGCAGATTTACTAACGATGACATTTTGCAAGTTTCCACATTTGGATTTGTCAAGTAATAAATTTTTTCTCCCGAAGGATTTATTCCACGGATAAAATTTTCATAAATGACAAGAAATTTCAGATTAGTGTAAGAGTTGATCCAAGTGTGCTTCAATGAATGATGAATCCATTTGTGTAAATTTTGTTTGTTGCTTAATTGCGTTTCAAGAATCATCACAAATATTTCACTTCGTTTTTCACCTTCAGGTACGATCCTTTCAGAGAGAGATTCTTTTTTTCGAATTATTCCTTGATACCAGAATAGTTCTAGAAATGACGGAAAGAGACTGGAAAGGTCCCTACGTTTGAATGAACTATTGGTGGTGGTATTTGTGGATGTGGGATAGAGGAAGAAGTGGAGGATGCATTGCCAAGAGTAGGGAGGATGCTTCACTTTGTCTTTCACAACCGCCATTTCTCCATTCGGCTTTTTCCAATACAACTTAAAACTTTCAAATTTTACGGGCTGGAATTTAATTGTTTTCCGTTTCTGACGAGTGGTTTTATTTATGAAAACTACTGTATGATTTGCCAGAAGAATAGGGCTTTGAAACTCCACGAAATCAACATCCAAATTGTTGTAGAACACAATATTGATGAAGCAGTTGTTGAATGGGGCAATATATTTGTTTAAATTTAACAGTTTGGATGACAGAACGGATTGCCGTACGGCGACAGAAATAAAAATCAAAACAAATATAGAATAATCAGGCATGCCAATTTTTTAAATAATTACATATATTCTTCTGATGTAGTAAAACGAATAACAAACTTTGAAATAGAAATATCACTTATTCCCTTTAACTGACAAAGTTGTTTATTTTATTTTATTTTATTATTGAAAATATTTATACAAGTTTCAAGAAAGGTGAAAACGTATAGCTATTGCCTTGAATATGTCAAATTATATAATTCGTTGATTTTGCCCATTTTCAGTTGCAGGGAAATAAAAATTTGAGTGATTCTTTCGAACGAGTCAAACGACACACCTTAACTTTCTTCCTGTTTCTTTGCCACCGCTTTTCTATTTCCTATTTAATTAAATGCTGTCACTAAGTACTTATTAACTGAAAGGTTTGAGTTCGAGGCTAGAATCGGTTTCGTGCACAACAAATATTCCATTAAGAGTATTAATAATAAACCATTTGTGAAGGTTGAAGGAAGTAACGGAGTGGAAAGGGATACTATATTGTGAAATATGACACGTAACATTTACAATGACATCAATGTCAGCTATAGATACAGATAGTATCCCTTCGTGTGCCTACAATGTATTCAAACATATCATTGCCATTTCTCGTAATATTCCAACATTGGCGGTCTCCAAATATTCGAAAGCTGACGAATTTCACATACAAACAAAACTGGAAGTCACCACAGACGAAAAGAAGTCGCTTTTAAGCGTAGACTGCATATTCGGCGGACGTCGGGTCCCGGTGTCATCTCCCATGGGACCACCGACACCTATTGCTGGGCCAAGTGCATCTCCCAGAGCGATGCACACCCCGGACCCACGCCCTCATCTTCCGCCAACACCGTCACACTCGCCTCATCCCGTGTCAGGTAGTTCGGCGACCCCTCAATTAGATATTTTACAATCGCTGCAATTACTCCCGGATTATTCAGTTCTGACGCCACAAGAACAGTTGTCAAAATACGTGGAGCAATTGTGACATCTAGAGTGAGACGATAATGAAATAATTATAGTAATATTAAGAATACAATATTAAATTAGTGTAGATCAGTCGGAGCTACAAGTGCGGCCAAAGACTTCTTTGAAGGGTGTATAATTAAATAAGACGATAGCGCAGTGGGTACGGACGTATAAACTTGAGCCCTACACAATGCTACTCAAAATAAAATTAACAAACTTAGCCTAACTAAAATATTTCAATTAAATGTTTCAACACTAAAGTACGAATGGTGAAAGTTTCCAGTGAAATCTACTGAGAAGAGTCAAAAATTATCCAGAAGGTTGAAAGTATCACTATGAATGATATACTTAAGATGGTGGATGTATCTGCTTGCTCACAGATGGTCTGCGAGAGAGCCGACAATCGGATATCCTTTAATAACTAATATTGTGCTGTACAATTTTTGTGCACAGACGACAGACAGACAGACAGACGGACATCATACCTGTTTCTATAAAGTAGCTGACGCTACTTAATAATAATAGTGTTTCGTGTGTGGTTGTGAAACGTATAGTATTCTCTTAAATACTTGTGCAGAGTTTTATATCTTGAAATCTAAACGTCCGAAACAGTTCTTCTAAGACTATCGATACCATGCCTGAGTGTGTTGTGGTTGTTTAGTGACGTTAGTGTGTGTGTGTAGTTTGCTTTAGGTACTAGATTTAATAAGGGTGTATATAGGGTTAAAACGGATGGAAAACAGAAAACTTTATATACTTTATAGAACCATACTGCCGGTTGTTTATAAACCAGTGCGTAAGTGACGAACATACAACCAATACTGATTTTGAGTTTAGGTTATAACCTTGAAAACTCACTTCAGGCCTTGTGATTAGGGCATTCATTTCCCGGGTATCTTGGCCATTCCCGGGAAACGGGAATTAAACACAATTTTTATATATCACAATCTAATGAACAAAAAATATCATTCCAAAGATATGTAAACACTTTTCAATCTTAGAATATAAATTCAAAATATTCAAACTGAAAATAGTATATTGTAGGAAATCTGCATATTAATTCTCCTTTTAAAAGTAAAACCTTAAAAAGCAAAGATGAACAAGTGTGTCATTTTTTAACTAGAATTTATTTTACTACACAAATATTCATTGGAAGGAAACGTTCATTCTAATTCGATAGCGATAGCTGGTAGATACTTATTGAAATTTCACGGGAATTCCCGGGGACGAAATTCCCGGGATTGAATGCCCTACTTGTGATCCCTCATGCAGAATGGACAAAATGCAATTATTCTTGAAATAAAAATGACACAATGTGGGTTTTCTATAACGAGGCCGTCAAAAAATATTCCAATATCCGTAATGGCCTTCGTGTCATGTCCGTAGCTGCCGTGACGAGCAAAATTCAAATGAGAATTTTTAAAAAACACATTCGATGTAAACTTAAAAGTTATAATTAAATTCGCTATAATCAGCCCTCGTAAAATTAACCCCGTATATTTCTGTCGTGTTATACTGATAAACTATATAACTACAATAGACGGTAAATAAGCCCCCGTTTCTCCCTGTTATAAATGAAAATTACAGAAATTCTCAGTAAAGTGTAAATACATTATACATTCACCTAAATTTGTAATATTGTAAACTAAACTACCATTGCACCATAATATAACCAAAAGGATATGTCGGCGATGGCGACACAATTGTTGACTTTAATCAAAAATATGAATCATAATATAATAAATCTATTACTTGTTTCGTATTTGTGTACATCGTAGACACGTACTGTACTGTAGTGCGGTTCTACTACTGTGTATTGTAATTAAAACTTATTGGTTAAAAATCGTATAACTAGACATAACATTTTGCCTATACAATACAAACACTTCTCTTTCTGCAATAGTAGACTCAGTAACTAAATGTACAGAGCAAGAGAACAGCCTGGTCGGTACTGTACTATTATTGTACTTATAGTGTCCATAATTTGTAGCAAGGGCGTACCCAGCATTTCTGTTTGGGAGGGGCACACAATAAATTTAGTGCAAAAAAGTGTCATATTCGCGCGATGTCAAATTTAAATAAAAGTCAAAAACAATCCAAAAACACTCGCGAAAATTTTTGCTATTTTTTAGACATTTTTTTCACTTTTCCCGGAATTTGGGGGGGGGGGGGGGGGAGCCCCCAGTGTCCCCCCCTCTCGGTACGTCCTTGACTTGTAGTTGTAATTGTAATGATTGTTAGATACAAATCTGACAAACTAAAACGTTTTGTGCAATATTTATTTGTTAATTAAATGATGGATGTTAAATCCCTTGTAGCGATTAAATGAGTACTAATAAATAACTAATAAGTATCTTTTTGATACACGTCAGTAGAAGAATCGAATAGCTTGTGAATTCTTATAATTTGTGTTGAAAGTAAGTTTCTATTTAATCATACCCATTATTAGTGAAATAGATAAGAGGTGGTATTAAATAATATTATATATTGGCAGGTCACATTAAGGCTCTGGTTAATAAATATGATTCCACAGTCTCCTCATGATTTCGTGAACTGAATTCTGGGACAATTTGTGTTACATATTGGGTGGTACTATCTTTTGATTATTATTTATCGAAGATAAATATTGTGAATTACTTTCCAGTCTGGCTGTCCGTCTGTACGCGGACAAACTGTCCCCATTCGTTACTTGGTTACATCCATTTTGCAATGGTTTATTATTTATTTATTATTGCCAACTGGCGTCTTATAAGCTTGGAGTTCCTTGTATTAAATATGAAAAACAATTTTACAAAACACCAAGGTACCAGTACGTTCATGTCACGACTTGGAGAAGTTTCGTATTTACAAAATGTGCTTTGTTCTCTTTGTTTCTTTAGGCCTCGAAGCTGTGCGCAGGAAATCAAAACGAATTAAAATGTGTCAGTTTTACAGCGCATGATTTTGATAGGCAAATGACACACAAAGCTCGATTCCAATTCTTTATGGACGTTCCAGCAATTTAAAAAGTTAAACAACGGAAACAAAAGATTTTGAGGGTATAAAAGGAGAAGTGAAACGAATGTAGCTTCATTCTTTTGCTGGACTTGCCGGACCACTTGGAATCCCATTCCACCACCACCCACTCTTTTGAGAACTTCGATTTATTTCGAATTGTTACTTCAATTCCGTATTTATTATCAAGTCTATTCCCAACACGTTTTCTATATTTGATATTTCTTTTCAAGTCTAAATTGCAAATTGGTGTTTGCATTTTAAAGTTGACTTCCATTGAAACCATGGAATATACTCATGTTGTAGTTGAAGAAGACCCTACTGTTATTGAACCCGGGTTTGATCACAATTTTTATCAAATCGTTAAAATCAAATATGAAAAGTTGTCCATATAATATATTTTGTCTGTTTCTGTACTAATTTTTGACTTTCATCTGTTTCAGGCCAAAAAGGTTAAACATGGACAGCGTTGTAGTACTACCGGATGCAGACTTGGTTTTAAACAAGTTTCTTCGATGCACCAGTTGCCTGAAGTACGAACTGACTCCTGCGTCACTGTGTAAGAAGGGTCATCCCATTTGTCCCCTTTGCTTTGCAGATGAAGAATTGACATTTTGTACATACGTCGATGAAAAGAAGCGTTCGTGTCATGCTCGATTTCTGATGAACCCACCAATGGGCATTTACCATTACCTCCACGACAATTCCACCTTTTTCTGTCCAAACAGACCTTTGGGCTGCCAAGCAGAGTTACTGGGACTCGCCTTAAAAAATCACGTAGATTTGGAATGCCACTTTAGGTAAACAACCATTTAATATTATTAATTTGTAACCCGTAATTATGGTATTAGTAATATTCAAAGAAGACATTATAATTTCTGAATTCTCAAATTATTTAGGAATTTGCCACGCTGCGTTTTCTCGAACTGCCACACAATGGCCGGTGCTGACTTATCCGACTACGATACCCATTTGGTGGCAGACCATGAGGTAGAAGTCTCCTTTGCTCCCATGGCACGTGTTTCTCTCAAGTTTGATGAAGCTCAATTTAATTCTAATAGTGAGTACAGTCTTTTACGGTATTATTTTATTTCCAGTTTATTATTTCTTACGAGTGTCGAATAACTATTTGTCTCGATGTTTATTTCGACAGAGAAAACTATGTCGCCTTTGGTGGTCAGCTGCTTTGACGCAAGATTTATGGTGATCATGAAATCGTTCAACAACAGGATTGTAATGTGGGCGTCAGTTATTCGCAAACCAGTAGGAAAGCACTTCAAAGCCACGTTTATTTTGCCGTACAATGAGAAAACAAGAAATGGCAGAAACGTTTTGGTAATATAAATCATTAAATATTTAATTAGATCATAATAATACTATTGAAGGTTCGATTTCTGGTCATTTTATTTAAAACCGCTGGAGTGTTGACCGATTATAATATAAAATTTTATTTTACTGAATTTCAGCGGGACCAGAAAGTTTTTTTCCACGAGGTTCACGTTCCTAACCTTCCGGTCGAAAATATCATAGAGATGTGTGAATGCTTTGATATGACAAAGTCAGCGATCGATGCGAAATTTTTGAAGACGGACGCAGAAAGCGGTCACAGAATTTGGAATTTCGAAGTTCTTATTGAGGTGAATTCTACGCACAGTTTATTTTTTACAAAATTCTGGGATTGCAAAATATTTCTTTCTAATGTATATCTAATATATTTCTTTCTTCTAATTTGTTCGTTACAACAATGGTTGGCAAGATGTTGATAATTTTGATTACGATGTTTGACAATGATAATTCTATTTCAGGCAATATGATTTCAACGACATTTTTCCCGGACTGGTACTGAACTAACTAACCGAAGATTTAAGGCATTGAACTGAATAGAATGGAAATAATTCTGTTTTGATGAAATGGTGTTTTTGAATTGAATGAAATGTTAACTACAGTAATGTATGCTCAGAAAGACAATTGATAATATTTTGCAATCTTCGTTTCCACTCTTTATAAGTACATTTAATTTGCCAGAATAAAATAGTAAACTGAGGTGAAGGAAAATATCTAATTAGAATAGTCAAATTAATCAAATTCGCACACTTCAAGAGTAGTAGTAAACCTGACTTCTTGATGTTCATTCTCACAATTGATTCAATTTTATTGTAATACATAAGTAATTGTGTTAAGAGTGTTAACTCAAGTGTGCTTCTTTCCGCAGTGCGTTGGCTTAGATGTTTTAATACACCTTTTCTACTCCTACATTCATTATAAAGTCAAAAAAGAAGTTTCTCGGCGAATTATGACGTTTCATTTAAAAATTGACAATGATTTTCTCCGGTGTGGTAAAGTCGATGTTTAATGTTGTTTAGCTATTTGGTGACCAAATCTTAACGCAGAGTTTTCTGTCATCCTCCGGGAGCCTTTGCATAGATTTTTAACACAGCCGTCTCGGTAGTGATGTAAATATGCTAACCTCACGGGCACATTGTAGACGGGAATCGTCTTGGGCACAGTCTCAATGGGCTTGTGAATAGTCAAAACTAAAACTTTTTCAGGAATCACAATGTATTTCGACCTGTAGATAAAGTACAGAAAGTTTTAATTAGAAAACGAATTTTTGTTGGTTTATTTTGTTAATTCATGCCAGATTTATTATGCAGATTTTTAGGATTTTTCCTTCGTTTTCCTAATTTAGGGGATTTCTATTTTGCATTATGTAAAATAAAGTGACAATAACAAAGTCAAAAAATATGTATGGTGAATTTAAATTTCTCTGTGTATTAAAATATTTAGACTCCGAACAATTACGGGCCTTGGTAAACGGCAAACAATTAAGTAAATGCAGATTATTATTATTTTGCGCAATTACCTGTCACCATAATCTTCCTGGACCAATTTTCTCCTTACGCTTCGGGTGATATATAATTGCTTGTAAATTCTGATTACGATTGAATCCGTCTCGTTTTTATCAACTACAGTAGTTGCATTTGAATTCCATTTGGTGAAGAAGAATCCATTTTTGAAGTTGTATGACGCAATGGAGTTCGCATTCACATTATTATTTAGAACATCTTGATTAATTGTCTTCATCATTTGAGCGTAGTTAGAACCAGCTGCTGGTTTTGGCACAATCATTTCGTCCATGTCCACAAACAACAAATAGTTCGATATTTGTTTGTGGCGATAGAGACACTCATGCATGGCAATATCTTGACCGTAAGTAGCATCGGGACTCTCTTTATGAATTTCATAGGGAAATGACCATGGCAAAATGTCTGTCAGATTTCCGTAGCTTTTGAGAATACTAGCCGTTTCCTCTTGAATTGAGTAGTTATAGAAAGTAAACGTTTCGACGCCCATGAGCTTGTGGAACTCAATCCACTCCACAAGTCTCATCGAGTCAATGGAACCATACAACGGCTGAACACAAACAGAAAATTTGTATTTGTCAATTGACTGGAAATTATATTTGATCCTAATCATATTTTTGCAGTTCGCATCTCGATTTATCGGGTCATCACCTTTAACTACTCTCACAAAAGCCGGTAGTTCAGTCACGTTGTTTTCAATGTCACAGGTAATGTAGTAGGCACTATAAAATAAAAAACTCTTCAGTGCCAAATTATTTAATGAATTTAAAGTTTAGTATAGTAAAATTTTGCAGAGTTAATCACTAGAAAAAAAATTAATTCCAAACGTGTAATTCCTATAAACCAAAATCCTTAAACGGGCTAAGCGTAAAAACTTAGGAAAACTTAGAGATTTCATAGATTTACGAAAATAAATTTTTTAAGCTAAATGAAAATTTGACACATATTAAAAAATTAAACTACAATGCAAATGGAAATCTGATTTGAAGAAAATTATGTTTGTTGTAATACTCACAATATAATGTTATAATTTCAAAAAAATTAATTATCTTACATGTGTAACTGGTGAGTTGGGGATTGCGGTGGTATTTTCTTCAAAGATGCTCTGACAATTAAGTAACTGCCTAGTTCTTTTTCCGCCTCTTTATAAAAGTGGCACATGACTTGTTGAGGTTGAAAATGTTTGAGACCGTAGATTCCACGTAGGCGTGGTTCACTGCCAATTATAGTCACAGCACGCTTTCCCTGATTCCATGGTCTATAATAAAAAAGAGGAAGAAAAATTAATTTCGTCAGATATTTTAATATTTATATTTCGAATTATACTTTAGATCTGAGATTTTTTAACACCATCCATTTTTAATTTTATCAAACATTTTTTTAATAAAAAAGAGCAAGAACAGACTTGAGAGATATTTTAATAGACTGAGGTACTAATTATGACTCTATGAGGCATTCTGCCATATGATAATTGCTTGAGCACACAATGCAATGAATTAGAATCCGTGTGATTTTCAAGGAAATATGTAGCAATTTCCTATGAAAAGTAAAAGAAGATATTTCCGTATGTGTCAATGAAATGCTTGCAATAAATTAAATTGATACAGTATAAACGATAAAAATGTTAAATGCTATAAACATAATGATAGTTACCCTTGCACATCAAAGTAGGCAGAGTAAATGTGTGTTGCGCCACATTTCTGAAAATCTTGTGAGAAAACAGAATAAGGATGGGATTGGTTGCTTTCACTTAAAAATGACATTGCTTTTGTACTTTTCATGTTTTGAATGTTAAAGTTGTACCAATGGTAATGGTAAGTTATCAATAGACAGGTCACGGAGAAAAAAATTAGACACAATATTATTGAACGCATTATCGCAAATAAAAAAAGCCTGATTCTTTGCACAAACTGCTTTTCAGCATTTGTATTGATTACACAAGTCCATTATTAGATTCAAGGGCAGCACCATTGAAAAATTCCGATGGCAATATTATTTTCACAATGCGAACCCTAAATTTTAATTATTTTTAAGGACACCAATTAGCCCGACTGACAGGTGGTATAAAATTGGCGCCGTAAAAATATTGTCGTACTCTGCCTTCATAAATAGCCCAACAAGTAATAATATTACACAACTTTCACATTCCCTTCTGCGTATGATATTCCAAGAGCGTACCTAGGATTCGTCTTTGGGGGAGGCACGACCGAAAAAAGTAGCTTTGAGGGGTGCGGGGCGGAGGCACAGTCGCAAAAATTCGAAAAGTTAGTTCATTTATTTTTTCCGATTTGGGGTGAAAGTGTCCCCAATGCCCCCTCTCGGTACGTCCCTTTTGTATTCTACTGTGAGGTTAAGGTTTATTAAAAAACTCATTTTGTACTTGCATGTACTGTGGCAGTTTAGACTCTGCTAAACAGTTTACACTGTTTTCGCTGCTACTATTTACTGTCGTACTGTCTTCCCCACTCTACAAATTGATATTACTAAACAGCGGAAGCTTCTTTATGTGAATGTCCTATCTTATAATATCTATGTCCGTCCGTTCTTCAAACGCATAGCTGGTTACTACTACTGATACTACTAACAAAATCTGTAATGTGCTACTGATACTAGCATAGATGGCGGGTAATGTACTACCAAAATCTGTAATAACTACTGATGCTACTGAAGGTTGTAATATACTATGAATACCACTACCTACAGGTGGCGCGGTAGTTCACTGTAGGTGGTACATTTTTGAGCACAGATAGATAGATAGATAGATACATAGACAGACAGATCAAACAAAAACATATAATTGCTTAGCAACTAATAATTGGTTTTATATTCCTTCAGCAATTATAAATGGAACCAGTACAATTAGAATAACCATTTTGCTAAGCACAATCGCACATCACATAAATGTATCTTCCGCCCATTGTAACAATTATAGGTTATTGCAATCAGAAAGAACTAATTTACAAACAACAAACTAGTGGCATTATTAAAGTAATTGTTGATTTATAATCCTTTTAAGCGTGGTTTAAGTGCACACTTATACACAGTACATGGATTTGTTCTATTACTACGTGTTTCTCCGGGTTTTTCCGGATTTTTGATATTTTCTGGACGGGGACATGCTGAAGTTCCTGGAAATGACAACCCCGCGGTGACTACACTGACAGTGAGCTATAATATTGCAAGCACCTACTATTTAATTGCCTACCTATATGAAACGAAGTCAGTATATCAAGGCAGTAGAGTCTCTCGCTAAACTGTATGAAACAACATGCAAATGCAAAGTTTATTACGTGAACAATGAATTTTGATTGGCAAAGTATTATAATATTATTTATGAAATGCAGATTACTACAACTTTCTTGAAACATAACTTTCAGACTTGGTATTGGTAATTATGGTAATTGACAACAGCATGTGGGATGTGGCGACACGTCCACTGAACTCAGAATAATTTAAGCTGTAAAGCGCTAGTCATATTCACCAATAACATTTAAAAAAATTGAACTAGAATCTCCTGAATAGAATTTCGTATTTAGAAACGACAGTTTATCAGTGGTGCTTCATTCTACATTGTTATATAGTTAATATGTATATAAAATATAAAGCTGGGAATTGCTAATTGGCGAGACTTTGCATTAACATTGTGTTATTATCTCTCTGGTGGAATATAAAGTAAATTTTTTCTTGTCAAAAGTATCAGTGAGTAAGTATAAGTAAATCAAAAACTATTTAGGTGACTTCTTATCTCATACAGTCATCATCGTTCCATTATGAATAAAACTAAGGATTATTCATAAGCAACTTCAGTATTCTGTTTTCCCTTTCCTAATGATGTTATCTTCGTTATCATCAACATAATACTCCGGTTAAAAAAGTAAACGGGACGGTTTAAACCGATTCACATTTTTCAAATTATTGACTTTTTGGAATGTCACACGAATTAAATATTTTCCTACATTTTGCTTTCGATTCTAGATGCGATTCTTTCTTTCAAGTTAATTTTCGTAAATAGTTGCCGCGTTTATTAACTGAAAATCCACCTCCACTGATTCTTATAAAACTTCTGGGGGCTGATAGAGGAAACAATGCTGAATACGACAGGGAAATTAGTTTTACTTAAAAAATAATCTTAAAAATATTTTTTCCATAATAAATCGCAGGATTTCACACGTCTTTTCCGCGAGAACGCTTTGAGTGTGCTTAACAAGTTTTACAAAAGACAAATCATCATAGCTCTACCAATGTATATAAGTAAAAATTACTAGGTTTATGTGCGAACTTTGTCCGTATATAATTTTTATACATGTAAATCATGCAATGCAGGCCTCACCCGATTTTTAAGGCCTCCATTACCAAATCCTAGGTTCCCTCTTGTATTTAATTTAATATATTATTCGATTCCCGTTTGTTACATTTCTAGGCAATCCGTAGAGAGCTTTACTAGTAAAATCATGCATGCTTGTAAAGAAGTTCAGAGTTTTAGTGTCTGGACAATGTGCTTGCGGATCAATTCAGCAAACACTAACGTTTTATTGCCGCAATAATGCAGTATATTAAAAATTATAGTGTGTATAGCATACAGCACACATACAGGCACATTAGTGTTTGGTTATGTGATATTTTAATAGTTTAAATTTAGAAAGGAGTTTTTACGTAAGCTAATAATTGTTTCATAGAATCTGAGAAATATAAGAATTCTCAGTTGAAATTCGTGGTTTTAAATCATAAATCATTTAGGTGATTTTTTATCTCCTATAGTCATCTTCGTTCTTTATAAATAAAACTAAGGATTATTCAAGAGCAACTTAACTATCTTAACTGTTTCCCAATAATTTTATCTTTGTTTTTACCACCATATATACCGGGCTGAAAAAGTAAAACAACAGTTCTTTGACTTGAAGCCAAATTATCATAAAATATACAAACAGCGACGAAAATGATGAAGAAAGCAAGACGAATTTTAATTGGACAAAAGGAATATCGGCAATCGGATGAAGCAACTTTGATGAACCTAATGCTTTATTAAATACCGAATGCTTTGGTTTTGGTATACATACCAACTGTGTTGGCCGTGAAATATTTCAATGAAATATATTAGGGTGAAAAATTTGCAACTTTTCCTATTTTTCCAACTTGATTTTCGTTGAAAAATGAA
>JABASD010004153.1:0-16641 GCA_019776165.1 Pogonognathellus flavescens
TTCCCCACGGTTCCGGCTTGGGGGGTAAGGAGGTCTTTCAGGATCTGTGGTCGGAGACCGTCGAGCCCCCCAGCTGATCCTGGAATATATGTTATTATAATATATTCAAAAGCAGATACTCAGCATATTTTACATGTGGAATCACACTTGACTTCATGTATGTGTATGTATGATAAGTACAGTAAAAAATAAGCTTTTGTTTTAGAAACCTATGATTGCGATCGGTAACTATGCAAAGCATTCCTATACCTTGTGAAGACACTTTTATCGCCATTTCGATTTATGATTGTAACAAGTTCGTGTGGATCGAGTAAAGGAGCAACAAAAATTACATATATATAAAATTATATAAAACAGAAGTATGTTACAGAGACTGACAGAGCTGTAAGGACGAGGGGGAGAGGTTGAAGCTCCTCCGGCCGGGCCTTAAAGGGGCCGGGCCGGGATGCAATATACACTAGACATTTTGTGAAATTTTTAGTACTTATGGATTGATATACTTTGATATTTAATTGTTTCGACATTTTATTCTGCTGATGTTTACAAAGCTCCTTATTAATTTGAAAATTTATTTATAAAACATCAGTTGGTAAACTACTCCAAACTTTATAGATCCTTATAGTTTCAAACTAATATTTTATTATAGTACGCGCGTCAAAATACAACCGAGCGTTGGCAATAAATCCGGCATAATGGTTGAAAAATAGACAATGTGAAATTTCTCAACCATTTTAATTTCCTGATAATTGCGCTGCAACAAATTCCACATTGTCGTATTGTATTTATTCTGCTGATAAGTTTGAGATATACAAAATTTTATAAATTGCTTTAAACTTAGAACCAGGGGCGGTTTTATGCATAAGAAACATAAGCAGTTGCTTATGGTTTTAAAATCAGAGCATATGTAAACTGGCTCATCTCTGATTTTTGCAACTCAATCGCTTACATTTAGTTTGCATATGGTTTCAAACTGCCTAGCACCGACCCTGCCGTGTGCCGCTCTTCCTTGAAATGTGGTTTTATAATATGTGGTTCCATAACGTAAATGTTTTAATAAACGCCGAGTGAAATGTAGCGAGATTGGAATGAACGCTGAGTCTCCAATCAGCGCTGGGCAAGAAAAAAGGTGTCGCTTTAAAAGTGTGAACATAAGTCATCAAGTTCAATTTCACATGCTGAATGCTCATGTTTTCAATAAACGCTCTAACTCGAATAAAACGGCGGTCAGAGAATGGCGGATTTGGGAACACGGCACGGCATTTATTAGAGCATTTGCGGTGTGTTATATATTTGACTGTTATAATTTATTCTTAGGTAACTACTGTTCATATCTTACACAGGGAATTATACTTTTCTGTTTATGTGTGTCTTTATGATAAGCAAAGCATCAACTTTTGTTTTAGAAACGTATAGTCGGTAGCTATACATAGCTATAAGTATGTGGATTGTATGCCTATACCTTGTGTGGACACACTTCATCTTTATTTTATATTACAAGAAGCGTAACCAACACCAATAGACAGACAATAGAAGAACAAGTGTGCAGAAAAGCTAAACCCCATAATACACTTGTATTGTATTGTATAAGCTTTATTGTCATACCATAGTCAACCGAAGCTGATCTCCCCCAATAGACATTGACATTTAGACTGATTGGCACTCATATATGCTTTTGAGCTAATTTGAGTTAGAATTAAAAGCAACGAACTTAAATAAAAACCCACGTACATGTTTTGACACTAAATTATTTGAGTTCGAAATGTTTTTATTGAGAATCATGTTCCTTTATTTCTGCATCCAGAAATTGTGTGTAGGAATAAAAGCAAAAGACAGCATATTTATAGATTTAAAATTTCTATCTTGAACCTTTCGATAATTGTTTGGTGAATGTTCTGTACTATGAAAACATCGATGTCGATTTCAAGGAATTTCTAGTACCACTTGTACTAAGTAAATTTATACGGAATACAAATAAACTGCACAATAACAAAGATTATCTTGCTGATGAACTGCAGTGGAAATTGATGAATGGAAGTTTCGTGAAGTTCGAGGATCGCATTGATACTGCCCCATACGCATGGCAATGCATTCTTCACTTTTTCCTTTTTCCTTTAACTGTATTCCGTGATCATTGTAAAAAACAAAAATTATATCCCAAGGATAACACCCCAAATATTGTACTTCCCGAAACACTTCAGGGATTTTGGAATCAAATATTCTTTGGATCATGGTTTCAGTTGGATGCCGATTTTTACCGGAGTGAATTGAGTTTAATGATACTGGAAGACGAAACAAAGAAAAACAAAGAAACCATACAAATATGGACTTTTCAGGCTTTGTATGTTTATTCACAAATGGCAAGTTTTCAAATAATTTACGTTTGGAAGGATCAAACTTCAACAAGTATATCTTTAATTCAAGATACGCAATGCAAAATTACATTCAGTACACTACTAGGGAAAACTGGATATTGCAATCTTGTTTTCTTTCGTTTGACAAAATACAACGCCGCCATTTTGAATGAAGGAAGAAAAATTCAAAGCAAAAATATCATCAATCACCATTGGAAGATATTTATCCAGAATCGTTATAGTCTAAGTATTCTAAAATATGCCACAATTACTTTTCAACATATTCTTAAATTCGGCTACTATATAGACCTTCCTTTGCTGCATTTTGTGGTTCCAAATTCGACTCTTTTACTTGTACCTATTGGGTACCATATTTTCCCTCCGTTCATTCCAACTGTATTTACGTATCACGAAAAACCTGGTGTCATTACTTACAAGATCGAAAGATTTCAATTTATAACATGCAATGGAATTAAAAGACAGCAATCAATTTCATATTGGAGTTACGTGTCTTGTTACGATTCTGCTTGTTGGGGATTTATTCTATTCAGTTCATTTTTAGTTTCCCTCTGTTTAAAAATTATTTACAGAGTCAAAGGATTAAAAATTGACCCATTTCCCATGGCGTTGCAAACTTTACTGGAACAGGGAAATGATATTTCCCTTAATTCTAAAAAAGTTGCCGCTGTCTATTTCATTTCTGGCACTTGGATTATGATGGCCATTGTTTTGTCAAATGCGTACAAAGGGTCAAATATCAATGAACTATCAGCTCCCAGGAAATATGACAAACTTGAAAATTTCAGTGATCTTATTGATTCAAATTATACGCTGTATGCACCACTTGCCTCAAATCTCAATAATTGTAAGAAACAATGTAAAACACCTTATACGAAATTTTGGGTTCATTTTATTGTCAATAACGCTAAAATTTCTAAAGCCACAAGGAAATATATTAAAGACATTTTCCTTATTACTGATATACCCCCTAATTTACGCAAATGGACGAAAATAAATCCGGGTCAACTTTTTGAATCAATATTAGGATGCGATAATACTGCTTATGGAGACTGGTCTGAGACCATTGACCTTTTCTACAATATTTTAAAATTGAAATATCCAAATAATAAACACGATATTGTGAAAAGCAAAGAGGAATTATTGTATAGGAGATTAGGTTGGAAGGTCACTGAGAGATATGATCCTGCAATCTTGCTTCGTTTACGAATTCTTCAGCATTCTGGAATAATTGACGTTTGGAAATCTGTTGAAAGAAATCATGACATTTTAGTAAGTCGGTCTCCAGTAGTCTTTAAAGAAGAAACTGTGAAGGGTTTAGGAATTGAAGACAACATTATGTCCATCTTTTATATTTACTTGTTTATGCTTTTTATTTCCGGCTTCTGTTTTTATGTTGAATTACTAATACGAGAGTTACACATTTTGACTCGTGGAACTAAAAGCGAAACAATATATTTAGCAAAAAAATTCAAAGTGATTCTTGTTTGGAAAAATATCATCAATCATGGACATAATATTTTGTCGACATTGTCAAGGCAATACAATAACAAAAGGTAATAATTAATTATCAAAATGAAAATGATAAAAATTATACAAAGAATCATTTCTCATTATTTACAAATTACCTTCGGTAATAGTATTTTGTAAAATGTCAGGAGAGTTTTCCAACAAATCAAATGCGTGGAAGAATGGAATAAAATTAAGAATGGGACGATGGTAATGTTGTTATTCTGTCATTATCACCAATAAACATTCACATAAGCTTGTCAACATTATATTACTGTGTACAATACTACAATACAAAATGCAGTGCACTCAGGTTGTAGAAGTAGACTTAAAGTAAAAAAATACAAACGTGTTTTAATTACTTAAATGATAAATATGATACGATAAAATAAGTAATTTTTTCAATATAGTTGGTGCCCAATCTACAAATGGGCCATACATTTTTTGTGTTACATATAAGTTTTATTAAAATGCAGGTAGTATAAATACATTCCTGGTAACCGGTCAACTCGTAGTAGGAGATTCATAGCCATAACGATTGAACGTCAAAAATTCATAGTGGCGAGACTCGTAAAAAATTATTAGTATTACACATTCATATTCATAGTAAACAAATTGTTAGACAAATTTTATTCACAGTATTTCATCGTATTTTTTACGCTCATATCAGAGAATCTAAAACCTATTTCAATGAAATTTGGCACAGTTTTATTATGGCTCTCCTATGAGAATGAGACCTACCAATTGTCATACTATGTATCATCGTTCTACAATGAATACTTTCCATATGAATTTTTGACGATGAATCGATATAGCTATGAATTTAATACCACCAGTTGACATGTAATCTATAGTCTTGACGATCACCTTGTACCTTGTGAATCCATTTCAAACGAAATGTGTCATGGTCTTCTTTGGTTTATAGTTCGAGGCGCCAATGATTCTAGCACGATAGACTACATGTCCGATGTGGTCTACAAAGTAAAACAAGAACACACATGCCTTATATAAGTATCAATATAAAATGTTTGTTAATATTGATTACCGTCTGTTTTTGGTTACATATGTGTTGTTACGACACGTAATGTCTAACAATCTGCCTTGAAATTTACTTATTTTATATAGGCTACGTATACGTATCAAAGCTAATACAATAACAAAAATGCTTTAATCCATAATAAACACTGGATCAATTTTTGCTCGATTTGAGTTAACGCCAGGCCTCTAGCAAACGCCGAGTATAAAATATTCTGCTCTCCTGTTTAATTGCACATGTTATGACTATGCCTGTTATGAATACTTATATTCTCAATAAACGGCGGGTATCTTTCAAATGACATTCTTCTGTAACAGCCGGGTCAGAAAATGGCGTGTTTGGTCCGTCTGCATGCATGACGTGGATTTTGAAAAATTCGAAAATAATGATATTGCAATAAGTTTCAATGTAGATCTCTTTTTCAATTTCACTACACTCGTATGCATTCAAAATTATATATATAAGTTACCTGCTGTTCCCCTCCATGGGGTAAAGTTGTCACTTAAAGTTGTAAAACTACCAAATCGGTTTTGATTTACAAAATTGTTTTATCATAATATATGATTATATTATTACTATAAAATTGAAACAACGACTGAAACTTTAACTAGAAATAGAAGTAAAGCAGAGGGTGCGTGATTATTGAACTATGACACACTCTAGCAGTTTTTTATTAGCAATTTATTTCGTAACAATTAACTTGTCCAGAAATTCCAGGACTTTTTACAGAGACGATGACTTGAACGGCTACTACTTTCTAATCATTTTTTTACTAATCATTTCATACAGACTAACATTTCAGGAATAACAAGTTAAAACTATCATTAACATTTACATGAACATATTGTATTAAACTGTATTCACAGTAACAAGGAGTTTGAAAGAAAGTTAAAGTCTTTAATTAAAGTGGAAACTAAAATTGCGTTGTTAATATCGAAAGCAGAGGCGTATCTAGAAATTTGTACGGGGGGGCGAGCCGTTTGGAGGGGCCCAAGCCCGGTGGGCTCATACGTAGTTACGCCCTTGATCGAAAGATACTTTATGAGATTCTCTTGTGTATCTATCTGTCTATTCACGTGATAACTTTAGAACGAATTAACTTAAACCATTCAAACTTTGTGTACGTGTTCTTAGGGTCAAAGAGAAGGTCAAGTTCGAATATGGGGTCAATGGGTGACATAAATCATTCACATGTGCATCAGTGCCGTAACATACTTGATGTCGCCCTGCTGCAAAACCAAAAACTGTTGGTACTTCTTTCCATTGCCATAAAATTGTGGCAAAATTAAATAAATTTGATTGTTTTTGATAAATTATGGACTTTCGATACTTGATTGCATCCGTTTTGAATGGTTTATTTATAATTTTACTGCTTTGAGGGGCGGAGGGGAAGAGCAGTGGTAATTGTAATTGTAATTGCAAGATTATAATATACTGGTTCTAAATTAAAAATTAGTAATTTTAGATGGCCTGTGTGTTTGTCACGTTAATAAAATCACATTTAAATTCAAATAAATAAAAATAAAAATACCCTTTTGTGATTTTCGCCTTTCGCATACAACATATTGCGTCAAAAATGATCCGTTGGGAGATAAATTACAAAAGTAAAAAAATGATCAAGTAATTCTGTTTATTATACCATTATAGTTATACCTTCATCTAACGGAGTGTATAATGAGTATAGTATGAGGTACCTTGCTTTTTCTGTCTCCTGTCTCCCCATGAAAGCTTCACGACATGTGGCCTAAAACAAATCAATTCGATTTGTATGTTGAGAATAGTAGCCTTGGAAAATACGCGCAACGCACGGGATTAAACTCAAACTGCTTAACAGCAAAACAGTGGATTTTGTAAACACACAACACATTTCAATTGTTTATATAAATTTCGTAAATTCATATTTTGATTTTATATTTTATTGTTGATAATTCTTGAAGTCAGCAAAGGCCGAAAAATGAATCAACCAGCTGATCAACAAACGGGAGATTGTTGGATCTGTTTTAACACTGAAAACAACCTGACACTGACAACCGAGGCCACTGAAAGAATATTAAAAAATTGTGGCACTTATCTAGGCATTCCAATTAGTCAAAATTCTACCGAAATTGAGACCTTTGTTTCATGTTGCAGTTATTGCTATGATTCTGCACATGAATTAACACTACTCAAAGAACAAGTTGATAGGCTACAAAAGCAAATTACGGATTTGGAGTTGATATTTGCGGAGAAAGTTGTTGAGCGGCGAACTCGGCTTAAGTCTGGAAAGGACAAAAGTACAAATAAATCAAAAAAAATCTTTACAGTCTCCGAAAACTCCGATCATCAATCCAGTAGTGTGGCAATGCAAAATAAGGACTCGAATAAAAAAGCTGCTGAAATTGAATTAAAAGAATTACCCTCAGGTTCTCAAGATCAGTTGGAAAAAGACGATTGTTTCATCGATTTGTGTTCTGATGTAGATGAACTTGAAAATGTTAGTAAAGATGAATGTGACAATGTTGTTCATTCAGAGGATGATATTGACTCTATACAATCCTGCGATGAAACAGTTTCAAAAGTGGTTGGCGCAGCTAATGCACAATTTATAGTAAATCAGAAAATTTCAGCAGCAGATGCATCTGGCCGTCAAAAACTCATCAAAACATATGTTGAAAAGTCGCTGGAATGTTTGAAGATGCCTATTATTCAGTTGCAAAGTATAGTCCTATTTCGTTTAGTTTTAATTAGTTCATTTCTACAAAATGTATTTCAAATAGTAGTTTTCATTTTATGAATGAAATGAATGTGACACTTTTCATTATAAAAGACGCCATTTTTACATCAAAATATTTTAAAAGAAAGGGTTTCTCGTCAAATTGGATATAATACATCATTTTTAATTGTTAGGGGCGGAAAAATATTATTTGTGAAAATGTTTCTCACACTAAAAATTGTTTCTGACAACTTTTTCTAGTGCTACCGCCTTGCAAAAGCAACAGTTTGACCAAAATTTGTGACGAGACAAGAGAACAGACTGAAAAGTGGGACACATCAGATGAAGACCAACAAGACGAATCTCCCAGTTCTGGTGCGGGATTTATTGACATGCATGATTAGCGATGTTCTATTTCATTATAAGATACTTAAAATTTTAAATTTTAATATATTATGTTTTTAAATTAATACGTTGTAAAATAATTCATTTTTATAAAAAGACCAACTACATATATATTTATTAATCGATAAGGAAGAATTATTATCAATGGAATTTTCTAGTACTGAAATATGTTTCTGGGCATACATTTTAACAGGGATTCAGCAGCCTTTTAGTAGCGTAAATTCCTCAAAAATATCTTCTACAAGAAAAGAAACGATAAATTGTGAAAGCAGTTCAGATGAAGATCAACCGGACGAACCTTCCACTTCTAGTTCTGGTGCGAGATTTATTAAGATGCGGGATTTGGAATACGACGATGAATTGCCTCACAAAAAGCGCTCGTACACCTGTCCCCTTTGCCAAAAGTCATTCGAGTCAGCGAGTAAATTGACAATACACGAAAGGTCTCACACCGGAGAACGACCTTTCAAGTGCTCGTCTTGTGCAAAATCATTTTGTAGTTCATCGAACTTAAAAAAACACGAAATCACTCATTCAGGGGAGAAACTGTTCAAATGTTCCTTTTGTTCAAAATCTTTTGCTGGATCCTTATACCATTTAAGAGTTCACGAAAGAATTCACACAGGAGAGAGACCGTATGAATGTTCTTTTTGCGAAAAAAGTTTCCGGGAACCGTCTACAATAAAAATACACGAAAGATCCCATACCGGAGAAAAACCGTTCAAGTGTTCATTTTGTGCAAAATTATTTACAAATAACAGTGGTAGGAGAGAACACGAAAGATCCCACACCGGAGAACGACCTTACAAGTGCTCAATTTGTTCAAAAGCATTTATAAATTCTAGTGGTAAGAGTGACCATGAAAAAACCCACCACGGTGTGCAGAAAAAGTACCAATGTTCTTTATGTGATTTATCGTTTATAACACAGAGTATACTAAAACAACACCAGGTGATTCATACGGGTGAGAAGGTGTATCCATGCTCAAGTTGTGAAAAAACTTTCAAGCAGAAACGAAAATTAAAAATCCATATTCAAAGCAACCATGCAGAAATCGCCGAAGAACTCACACTTCCACCAACTTGAACATCAGTCAGTGTAATCCATCGACAGCTGATTCAATTATAATTAAACAGGCATTATCGTTGTTTATAATCCGCGGTGAATGCTGGGAAGTACTTTTAACCGACGTCATTTATTGTGACGAGAAAAATTAAACGATGACACTGATTAAACTACGATGTAAGGAAAATAGGAATTTCGCCAACGACTCACCAACGACTTACCAACAAATTACAAGGGGATATATACCTCGTGTAGCAATACTTGAGCTGCCTTTGGAGCCTAACCTGGAATGGAACAACATGCAAGAATCCAACACCAACCAAGACACACATCTGATAGATTTTTTAACTGTATAACTGGGTATTGTACTGACGTTTCGTTTCAGTTGACAAAATTAATTTTAAAGAACAAAAATGTTATTATAAGATTTCAGTACCCATAAAATGTGCCCGGGGTTGTAAAAGTAAAGAGGAATTATTACAAAAGAGTTGGGATTGGGAAGCAATTGAGAGATTTGTTTCGCCAATCTTCGTTTTTGATCTGATGATGATGTCTCATTCATTTGTTTAGTTATTCGATTACGTGAGGTTAATTCTTGTAAGAAATTTATGTTTTGAAGTGGTATCATAAATATCTGATATATGTTGGGAAAAAAATGATAAAAATAATTTCCACAAAATATTTTGTGTGTGGAAAATACAAATGTGCTTGACATCTGTTTGTTATATAAATTTCGTTAGAAAGATTAGAGATACATTCTTGATGGTTCTCTTGTGAGTCCTTTCCAAACGAATTTTATTATTATGGCTATGTTTGCATTATAGTTCTAGGCGCCAGTAAATCGTACGTGACAGTAACGAGAGTCTGTCTAGCACAATGAGTCAACATAATGAAAATCTGGCACCACAAAGTAAACCACAGATATCACACGTAAGTTGTGTAAATAGAAGCATAAAATATTTAGTGATATGTCAATGTCAAGTAGCGGACGGTTTTTCATTATAAATATATTGTTATCACACAGAACGCCTAACATTCTATATTGAAGCTTAGTTTTTTACATAACTCAAAAATCATATATACCATATACATGACATAATACACATACGTAAATGTTTTAATAAACGCCGGGTCAAATTTTGCACGATTTGGGTGAATGATGTGTTTCTAATAAGTAACTGCCGGGAATGAAAAAAGTGTCGCTTCAAAGTTGTGAATATAAGTCAACAGTATAATTTCATTTGCCAAATACTAACATTTTCGGTAAACAGTAGGTCTCTATTAAAAGACCGTGTGGATTAAAATCCGTGTTCGAGAATTGCGGATTTGAGTAAAAAACCCGGTGTGTATTATATTAGTAGATTTACGGTGTATTATATATTTTATTATAATATATTCAAAGGCAGTTACTCTTCATATTTTACATGTGGAATCATACTTTTCTTTGTGTATCTGTATGTGTATGTAGTATGTATGATAAGTAAAGTAAAACAGAATCTTTTGTTTTAGAAACCTAAGATCGGTAACTATGCACAGTATTCCTATACCTTGTGAAGATATTTCTATCGCCATTTCGATTTATGATTGTAACAAGTTCATGTGAAACGAGTAAAGGAGCAACAAAATCCACATATTTCAATTCATATGAAACAGAAGTATTTTATAGAGATTGGCATTCAAAAATACTTTTGGTTCAAGTGATACTATTTGTTGATTTATTTATTTAACACTATTTGTTTAAGTCTTGTGCAATATAGAATTAAGAACTTACTACACAAACAACTGAAAAAACTAAATAGTGCATATCTGTCACTTCGATACAAAGCTGTATTCTTAAAAATGTTGTTAGTAATTATTATGTCATTCTATTTCTGCATCCCGAAATTGTGTGTGGGGTTAAAATCCATAGACAGGGTGTTTATAGATCTAAATGCCTTCTTGGAACCTTTCAGTAATTGTTTAGTGAATATTCTGTACTATGAAAACACTAATGCCGATTTCATGGAATTTCAAGCCCCAATTCTTCTTGGAAGGTATCAAATGGGTACCACTAAACTACAGGATAAAGATTTTCTTCCTGAGGAACTGCAGTGGAAATCCATGAACGGAAGTTTTGTGTGGTACGAGGATCACATTAATTCTGCTCCATACGCGTGGCAATGCATTCTTCACTTTTTTCTATTTCCCTTAACTGTATTTCGTGATCATGATAAAAAACGAAAATTATATCCGAAAGATTTCAGGCAAAATATTGTATTTCCCTATTCACATCGCTGGTTTTGGTTTTGGCCATTTAATTGTAAGTATGCTAAAATTGTACCCCTCCTCCAAATGCTACACCGATAAAGAGTTATTAGAAAGAGCTGACAATTCTAACTATGAAAGAAAGACTCTCGTTGAATATGTTGTCAAATGTCCACAAAGCTCTTATGTTCGAACCTAATGTGAAAGAATTAGCTGACCTTTACCAATTGGAAAATCATGTGCGTGACTCTAAATATGAAGGAAATCTACAAGTTCCTCGTAGAAATACAGCTTGTGGTCAGAACTCTTTATCTTATAGAGCAGCAGTAACATGGAATAAGTTTAAACAAAAACTGTCAAATGAATCCTTTGAGAAAAGTAATTCTAAATTCAAAGATGATGTTAAAAGCTTATTATTGAAGTTAAGACTGTCAGATTACATTTACGATTAATTAGATATAATTATATAAGTTGTTATACTATAGTTATTTAGATGAAATTAGATTTAGTGAGTTTATTGTGACACCTGGGAGAGATCAGCTTCGGTTGTCTGGTGCTGTCAATCAAATAAAGTCATCAAATCAAATCAAATCAAAATGTATGTAGAATATTAACTATTTGTTCTTTATGAATAATTCTCAGTTTTCTGATAAAGATGCTTATCTTAATAAACAATATCGATAATTACAGCAAGTTGTACAGTTATTATTGCAATTTGCAATGTTATTATATATCTGAGACAATTTGATATTATGTTTGATTTTAAACTAGTAATTGCAATTTAGATTTAGAATATTCAACAGCGAATAATCGTAATGTTAAATTAATAAGTAAGTATGAGGTAACAGGTAAGTAAGAAAAAGGTTCATGCAAAGCCAATATAGGATACATTGCTCCAAATGAGCGTCATTTTCTTAAGTCCAAATTTAATTACTGTTATAGGTGTAATAAAAAAATTAACTTGCAAATCCAAATAAAAAGTTGCTGAAATTGAAGTAATTCTTGAAATGAATATGTAGTACCTTTGTGGGTTAACAAGTCATATTTATTTACAATGCTATAAATATGTTTTTGTTTTAAAACTTGTCGAAATTTTTTTACATTTAATTGTCTTTCTGCCGCATGTGCATGTTGAAATAAATTGGTGTTGGCATTAATTGGTCTGGCTCTGTTCACACTGTTTAGTTTACATTCCAACTTAAGTGTTTGCTCTAAATTAAATTGAGGTAATAAAACTCCAACTAAGTATCAATAGTAACTTTAAAAACATATAATTAGTAATTACTTTGATAGCGTCAGAATCGGTGACATTTGCTCGTACAGTCAGTCTCACTTAATTGTGCGTATGTACTGCTGGACGAGTGCAGAGTGCAGAATAACCCATCAAATAATTACTTACATTACTATAATTACATATAATATTTATTTATGCCGTTCCAGAACATGCAACGGGTGTGTAAGTAATCGTATGTCATTATCATAGTCAAAATAATAATTTTGAAACAGTGTCGATCATAAATACATATTAGTTTATGTTTTGAATATTATTTAAGGCTGCAATTTCAAAGAAAAGCTGAATTAAATTACAATAGCCCAACTGCCGAATTATTCAATTTGCTGTGGAAAATAAAATTTGAAAAAAAATTAGCCAACAATCTTTTATTTATAATGGCATTTTGTACATAATATATTTTACTGGGAAGGAATAAGAAAAATATACGAAAGAAAACAATGTGACGAGTCTTAAATTTTTGAATAGGTGTACTCATGGATGGGTTGCTTTTATTGCAAATACTATGTTGTGGTATTCATACGATATTGTTTTTTCTGCTTGAAAATTTAGTTTATTTATAGTTTAGATGATTCAATTGTATTATTCACTATATGTATCTAAAATTGAATAGCAGATATCCATAAAAAATTATTTTATGTGGGCAAAGATGGTCGAGATTATAAAATTGTGAGTAACTGGAGTAACTGCTTAAATGAACATTATTGAATCGCAGACGCAATAGGCAGACACAAATAGTTATTTAGAAGTCTGAAATATTGATTATTGAGTAATAAAGGTGAGCGAGGGGACAGTACAACGTTCTCCTACATTTGCGAAAATATTATTTCGATATGTAAATAATTTTATAGATTATTATCACTCTTTCATTGTTCGTCTATTACTACATGGCAGTTTCAAAGTATACGCCTGCAGATACTTCCTCATCGGGTGTTTAATGTCGCCACAGGAATTATAGTAATTATACCAATCACCAATTACTTAGAATCACTCATTGTACTCTATCCATCAAAATGTTTTTCCGAAGTTCAAATGGATCATAAATTAGAGCGAGATATTTTCAATGTACCGGTATTTATTTTTAACAAGTGTTTTTATGTTTTAGGTGTATTTATACCTAAGTAACATTTTCCTCTGAAATGAGACATATTGAAAATGAAGTATACAACATTAACAACAGTTAAATCGATTCGCTCAATTCTTGTTAAAAGGAATTAGGAGATTATGGCTAAGAGTTGTTTTTTTGTTTTTATTGGGTTACGTAAAGTTACGTTAGTACTGCTTGCAAAGAGTTATAGCTCAGCAAATACAGTGTAATTCTGATACTTCTATTAGTACCAACTAAAAATACCAGTTAATATTTTTCAACTCTTGTCAGTTGTCAGTTTTCATCAATAAATATTTTCATACATATTTGGGTAAAACATGTTTCCAGACACAACTTTTAAGGTTGTGCATCACACTTTAACACTGGGCTGCGTACTTAATTTTCTACCTTACGTTTGGAACCCGGAAATTAAAAAATTAGCTTGGTCGACGCGTCGTCAACAGATAATATTTTACATCATCGCAAATTTTCAGTTTCTTCTTCCGACTTTTGGAAGTTGTGTCGTTATTTTTGTCTTTGTCTGATCATTCAACAAAAGTATCAATGGGGATCAGAATACTTCAATTTTCATACTGTGGAACATTTTTGATTGTTTCCGTCTGTCAGCTAAATACTCACATTTACCAGAAGGAAGTCATGTCCTTGTGGAATCAATACTTTATCTTGGAACAAAAAATTGGTAAAATATCTTTTTGTTATTTCTATTTTCTAGTCAGCATTTCCTGTCAATATTGTCAACCAAAATTTCTTTGCAATGTAATTGTACTGTAATTGATTAATTACAAGGCGTTATAATCTTTAAATACTGCTCTAGCTCCTTTAGCTTATTAATTATTCATTAATTACATTCTAATCATATATGATCAAAAATTATTCATTTTATTCAGGTCGCATGTACCTTTTCAAGAATCATGGCAAGAGTAAATTACTGAATAAAATTAGTGTTGGAATGTCTGGAGGAATGACTGTTGCTTCATTAGCGATGTTTCCAATAATGATGCTTGGCAAAAAACTGGATGCTCTTTCGATCGTGTACCATGTAAACAAGAATCTATGGAATGTTATATTTATAAAACTGGCATTTAAATTTGTACGAGCCTGTGTTCTTACATTGACATGGTACAATGCCACCTTTTATACACTAACCAGCATGACCACGGCCATTTCGTATCTCGCTTGGCTGCAAGAAATGACGTAAGTAAATGACCTACTGCATATAACAATTTGACCAATATTTCTATAGTACCTACAAAATTCACAAATATCGGATTCGAGTTTTATAATAATATAATTTGGTAAAATATAAAAATCTTATATTAGACATTTAATTCGTAAATGTTAAAAGAATATTAAATTATTTTTAACATTTTAGTGTTCAGATTTATTGAAATTCCCAGTTTATTCATAAATTGATATTAGATTATGATTAACCTAATTTTGAGCAACATTTTGGCTCTGGACGATGCTGTTCATTACAAATGAAGAGAAATTATCTACTTATATAATGCAATCGTATTTAATTTGAGATATTAAATTTTAGTTGCAAGATGAATCGGTTCTGCCTGCGACGTTCTACGTTTGCTCAAATATTGCAACTCCGAGTCATCGTTAAACACTACAAAACCATGAGCCTTAATTTTACTATTCAAAGCATTGCATATTGTAAATTTCTGTTGCCCGGATGTATAATTTCTATGATGATTGTTGCGATTCTGGCCCTTTTTGTTGTCATACGAGTGGGATTTAAGTTACCAGTACCTGTAATTTTGCTTTTTACTTACATACCTTCACTAATAATGTTCATATTTAGTTTTGCAATGTGGTTAACCGTATCCATCGCTCAATTACAAAGGACCTTTGTGCTCATTCCGCAGAAGCATCTCGACTTTGATACGGAAATGTTAGTGAAACAATTGAAAGCTTTGAAAATATTCAGGTTTGGCTTAAATGATTTGTACACATTTAAGAAGAACAGTACTCTCATGTTTCTAAAAGTCATTATTGATAATGTTATAAATCTATTAGTATCATTTTGATTTCAATTTTGTCGATACATTTAATTTTTCATTGACTTGCAATTTAAATAATCCTGAGAATAAAATACGCTGTACACTTCTAATCATCATAGCATCACTGCTTAATGTGTTAAAGAAAGAAGAAAAACTACATCTACAATGCACTTACGCACTCAATGTCACTTCTAACGTTTCTGACCTGGGAAAGAGTTATACTTTGTAATAATATGAAATATGATTATGTACTTCATGACTCTATTGTATAATATATCAATTAAATTTACAAGAAACTTCGAATTAAATGGTGCATAATTTTTGGAATCAGGTTGTAATGAAATGCAGACACAAAATGATTTATACTGATTAAGTTAGTTTGTCACAAATGGCCTTAGCGTTTGAAAATATAAAGTGGAACCTATAAGCTTGTGCATGTGCTGCCTTGCCTATTAATTTTAGTCTGGCACTCTTTATATTGCAACATTAATGTTAGATTTAAATTGGTATACATATTCCCTATTATGTATGTCAAACACCTATAGTTAATAGTAATTTCTTACAGTACAATATTCATGAAACGAATATTAATTATACTGCTCCGGAAAAAGCAAAGTACGTGTCAAAAGTCTGTATACCGACATATAGTAGACTTTCTCGATAAACTGAAATACTCCTTCTTATAATATAATGGTCAGTATTGAACATTTCTACCAAACAGGCTAGCAGAGGCAGGGACCCAAATTGATGTGTCAGACAACTTATACCTACAGTATAATAACTAACTTTACATACCGTTTCTCCATTTTCCTAAATCTATGTATAATATAAACCTGAAAAAGATAAAAACAAATCACTCTGCTCGCGTCCAAGCTTACAAGCTCTCTTTACTTCGATTAATGTGTAAAGGTAC
>JABASD010004154.1:0-14419 GCA_019776165.1 Pogonognathellus flavescens
TTAACTTTACAAAAATTCATGCCCGAACCCGTAAATTTCGGGTCGGGTTCGGGTATACCCGACCCGAACCCGACCCGTTCCCAAGTCTACAAGCCAGGTAGAAATGTTTTGAAAGACGAGGCACCGTTCAGATACAAAAGTGATAGATTTAATCACAGTAGCGAGTATTCTGCAAAGAATGAAATTATCAGCTAAATATTTTCAACTGAATATTTTTAGTTTTCAAAATTATTTCATGGTAGATGTGGATTCGATTCAGATATCTGGTCATTGAAATTAAACAATATTCAAATTGGACGAATAGTTTTTGAATTATGTCTTTCAAAAATTTGTTACATACATGTCTATGTGAAATTTCCCGATTTTGTACATTTGCTGTAACATAATATGATGATAATGTATACCTAAAAACTGTAGTTAGATATGCACTGCACTCTACGATCTGCAGTGAATGTATTATTATTATAAAGTAGGCATTTCTTTTGGAAGTGTATTTGGCGAAGCAGACAAGTAGTGCTGTTGAACTGTGGTTGTTATTTGCAGTACATTGCAGAGCAGGAGGAGAGGCATAATGTAAGACTGTAGCATTATGATGGTAAAAGTGAAGTCATTGCTAAATGGCCCTTTCTCTCTCTCTCTCTCTCACCTTCCCTCGTAGACAATATTATGGATAATATTATGCAGAATAGCAAATTGCTTCTGAACTTTGTAGAGAACTTAAGTTTTGCAGGGTGAAAATATGACGGTAAAAGAAGGGACTGGAAGACAGATAGACAGGGAAGGAGAGGAAGGTAGCCGTGGCCGCGTGTTCTGGTGGATATGGACGAAATAGTTGTAGTGCACATCTAGACCTAGACCCATGTATTACATAATGTATAATATGAAGAGCAAAACAAGAGCAAGAGGAAAAGGAAGGACTAAATGTATGTGCATAAGTAATGCAGTGTAGTATAGAATGTAATGTAATGTAATATAATGTAAAGCAGCTTGCTTCGTCTTCGCTCTGCATGGCTGGCAAATGCGAACCGAAAAGAGTTGAGTTAGCGGCTTATGTTGTGCTTCTCCTGTGTTGTGTCTTCTCTCTGTCTTCTCCGTGTCTTCTCTGTCTGTGTGTGTCTGTGTGTGTCTGTGTGTGTTGCATGCAGCAGGAAGTAAGTACTACCACTGTTCTTCTTCCTCCAACTTTCCCTGTATTAGTCTTAAGTCTCGGTCGGCGGGTGTTGGAATAAATATGCAGAATAAAATGAAGCTTCATCTCACAAAATACAAGCCTCAAGGGTCTCCTAAAATATACGAGCCATATCCTAGACACGACAACTGTAGCGTATTAGGTAACTCAATAGCTCCTCCTTGTACGTATATCCAGCTAAGTCACAGCACAGGCAAAAGTGGGCTAGATATGTTCTTATTGTGTTCCCTATGCATGCCATGGCATGTAATATGTTTTGCGTACGTATGTAAGTTAAGTAGGTAGCTGCTCATCCGCCTCTGCTCCTTTACAACGTGGAGTATACCTTTGCCTATAAGAGCGGAATAAAGAGAGCAAGCAGAATCAAGAGTTCTAAACTACTAGTACTTTGTTAAGAAAAGTGTACTACTTACTTATTACATATAGAGTGAGTAAATAGCGCAGAGTGGCAGAGCACTATGAGTATTATCGAATTATAGCATGAGCTATGTAGGAAAGATAGACAGGCAGGAGGCAGTTGAGCATTGCATTTGGAGGGGTGAAATAAATCATCGTTATCGGAGCTAGGTTCTCCCATCATTTGTTGGCAATGGAATTACTTCATGATAACATCACACAGACGTATAAAAAAGACTATCAAATGTTGTCTTTAGAAAATAGCAGTCATTTATGGCCGAGTGGAGAAAAATATCATAAAGAGCGATCCACGTAAGAAATACATGCCATTTTTCTACGCTTCTCCACCGAATACGGTTGTTGGAGTGAAGTAGTTGAGGAGGTTGGGTACTCCGGTGCTTTTAACAGTGCTTGGTGCAAAGGGCCTATTCTTCATGTTACCCGCTTGTAATACTCTTCTCGTAATGTGTGAATGGTGAATTTAATATTCTACGTAATAAACTGGTGTGTAAATGCGTTGTAGGAATTGCTGAATTGAATTTCTGACTCTCCATTGAATTTTTTCATTATGATAAGGCCTTCTATCTATACAGTAGCACACTTCCAATTTTGTTTACTGGAACACAGTTTATCAGAGAGAGAGTCTGTTTTAAATACGCAGTTTTGAGTTTTGACTTGTAGTGTGTATAGGTGGGTATATATGACTGTTGGGTATTTAATGTGCAAAAGTGTGTTTGTTTCATTTCTGTATTACATGGTTGTAATGAAATGGAATGAGATTTTGTTTAGCGTTTGGACTATATCGTCGTCGGCTGCGTTTTTATAGTCCGCATGTTTTTCAACACTTTCTTTTCATCTGACCGCATGTGTTGTCTTGTTAGTGGAGGAGAGCGTACACACAGAATGAAAAATTGTTTTCACCGGATTAGACATGAAAATGAATGTGGTCCGTG
The DNA here is from genome assembly GCA_019776165.1 of Pogonognathellus flavescens. Classification (NCBI taxonomy): domain Eukaryota; kingdom Metazoa; phylum Arthropoda; class Collembola; order Entomobryomorpha; family Tomoceridae; genus Pogonognathellus; species Pogonognathellus flavescens. Next base: position 2,539 of record JABASD010004154.1, read on the forward strand.
AAAGGCGCTAGTATTTCTCTATGGCTCGCTGTTCGTGTAGCGTGAACGTAAGTAGTCCAGAGGTTTTTAGGTGATGTGACTATACCGAAAGGTACCTACTGCTGCTACAGGCAGACTAATACAGCAGAAAGGAGAAACAGATTCTACGTGGAGTACAAATAACAACCTCCTTCTCCTCTCCTTTCCTCCTCTTCTCCTCATTGAAATTTTTATTACGCTACACGCTCAAATAAACTTTCTCTTCGTATGACGAACACTATCACTCATATTCAACTATTCCCTACCTCACAAGGTGGTCATGGCTTCACTTTTTTCTTCTTCGTACTACGTACAGACACATCATGCAAATCCAAACCTTCGCATTTCTAAATATATTTCACAGTCCAGTGTTTAACCCAAAAAAATGTTTCTTCAAATTCAGTTTTCTATACATGTGTCATTGTTTCAGTTGTTGTATCACGCAAAGAAATTGTGAATTTGAAACAGAAGATGGGCCTGCACCCTAACTTCCGTGAAAAATGTTAATGTACGTGCAAAATTTTCGAAAGTAGTATGAAACACTACACTTTTGAAATAGGTTTAATTTATGTCGGGAAAATAGGTTGCAAAACACAAAAAGAATATTTCTGTGGTGTTTTGTGTGATTATATTTGAATACGTAGAGATCTTACACAACTTCATAATAGTATTTCTTGATATGCGTCTTTTCTTTTGGTCATATAACGTGATATTCTTTTGCCTTGTCCCAATTTGAAGACACAGCATATTTTGTCAACAGAATTTAGACAGCCTAAACAGATGAGACAATAAAAAATGGCAAATATTCAAATAATACGACAAAATGATAAATGTTACTCATATATTCTTCAAAGGCTATTAAAACTGGAGTATTATATGTAGGATTGCAAAATGCATTCAACTTCGCACAGTATATCTGTATATCTAACTGCACAAAGGAAACGAAAATAGATTAAAAATTTTCACTGTCCTATAATTTTGACATAACATTATGGAACAAATCTCTAATCTGAGAATATTAATTTTATTAAAATCTGTCTAAAAAGGAATTAACGAAGTTGTAAAAGTATCCGAACAGGAAAATCTCACTAAGGGTAAGAACAAATTAAATTGTGAACCACAAATGAAATATACCAGAGTTACCGCTGTAGGTCTTGAGAAATGCAACAGAGAGACATGTGCCTAATGGATTTGTTTTAATAATAGGTATTAGTTTTTCAATTCCCTGAATCAATACTATTCCATGAGTGTATGTGTACTTCAGGTGATGTCTTTCATGTTGAACTTGGATAATGGACCTTACAGTTTAAATAATGTAATGTTACGTGTGCAGAATTTATGTAGCTAATCGCGTGGGAATAAAGAGTTTGCAATTGCAAAAATGTGAAATATGCTCAATGTGGCATAGTCGTAGCCCAAGTTAATATTGATACAATGCACCTGTCACTGAGAATTGTAAGTTGTATGTGAATATTCACAGGAGATACGAATTACGACTAGTAATAGGCAGATTATTATTGCAGGGCTGGAGAATGGGAAGTTATACTTCTACTACAGTTTCCATATGAAATGTTGGAAGTGGTAGAGATACAATTAGTGGTTAAACGAGTTTGGCGCACACGATTTGTAGACTGAAGCATTATGCGGATGGGAAGGATGATCTATGTGTCTGACAGATAGGGGAGTTGTGAATGTCAAATTGTCATCTGGGTTCGTTTTGTTAATTGCTAATATCCATGCGTCCGAGTCTTGTTGCCTTTTCTGTAGTCATCGATATCTCTCTGCAAATACCATCCTTACATTTCCACCGTGAGCAATTCGTTTACAAAGTGAACGTGTAAGTATTAGGATAATATGTGATTGCAGCAAGTGTTATTGTAGAACGTAGGTTGATGGTTGGGACAATCGCTAAGCTGAAAGGGAATTGAGCAAGTTGAAAGGAAATGTGTAGCAGTATTAGTTATTTCTCGGTACGTGCAATTGAATGACTGTGATGTGATTCCTTTCATTTGCCATTTGGCAAACAGCCGGTTATTTAGTAACACAATTGGCTAATGAGGTCGAGGTCTTTGTTTTCTCCTTTTTAGTTTTATTCGTTTGGTTCTCGCAGAGCAGGGTGTAGCAGTCTTCGCTCAAAGCACATAATTTCACTGATGCTCCTATCGACTGTGCGGCGGAGCCTTTCTGTGGAGTGCTCGAGTCTTTGCGTCTACAGCGATAGGCTCTGTCCGCATAGCCATACTCGTTGCTGATGCGGATTTAGGAGAAAAAGAAACTTGAGGGAAATCAAGTGAAGAAATCCCTGCAGGAGAAATGTGTGCACAAGTTGTGTTCTACTCGCAGACGACTGAGTGATCTGGCTCGATCTACGATCTGACTTGACTCACTTGACATTTAGCACGTTTAACCTTATCAAAACGGGGAAAGTTATGTGAAAAAACTCGGTTCATTCTTTTTGCAATAATTTTGGCAAATGCTTCCACTGCAATTTGCAGTAGTGCACTGCTACAGCAGCACTGCTACTTTTATATTCGCTGTATTATGTATCTCTAGTGTTTTCGTGGAATTTTTTCAATTTATTCTAGAGCATGTGCGATTGAATGTACACGAATTTCTACGTAGTAGCGATGCTGGTAGCGTGTATTAATGCGCAGTGCATGCAATAAATTCGAATGATTGAATTGACCCGTGTTTTCCCTTCCAGATAAAGTTTTCAGTGCAAAAAGAACGATTGATACGAAAGGTGACTGGAAGTTTTTTGATTTGTTGGCCAAATGACAATGCATGGGGAACATGTACAGCCACACTCATAAATTATAATTGTGCAGTAAATTTGAAATGTTATCGTCTAAACTGAATTTTATTGCTTGTATCTAAGCGCTTGGAACCTGGAGGGGGCTTATGTCAACCAAGGACTCAATGTACTTCCACCTTGCATGTATAATTCATTTCCGTACTTGTCAACCAACTCAGACTCAAATGCCAACTACTTACTTATATGCCACTGCGTCCACTGCTACCCTGTGGCCAAATACATCCAGACCCCACTCCCTACCACATGTAACAGCAATAAAATTCAAAAACATAACATTCGCCTGTACTCTGCAAAACCACAAAGCAAAAATAATCTTCTCAACTAACCCCACCAATTTCATGTTTCATTTTCTCCAGTACAGCGATCTCAGTCTGCAATTCGCAACATTATTGCGTATTGTATTGTACATCTTTTGCATTCACCACCCTTCTCCTCCTTGCCCCTACATTCAATAATTCCAATTTCCAATTTCCGTTCCATCCCTTCAGCATTTCCAATATCATAATATTGCTTTCGATGTAAGAGTCTTGTAATGGTAAATAGAGGCAATTTGGAAATAGAAATATTTGGTCGTTGTTGTATTAAGTAAATGGTGTATTGACACATTCACGGTTGCTTGAAAAGAGCAACTGTCTCCACTCGACTATTGCTCCATGTATCAAATAAGTCGAGTCTCGAGCTGCAGCACAACCATCCAACTTGTTTGGCTCATCTCAGATCCCCAAAGTAAACAGACTAAATCCTACACAAGCTCTCTTTCACGTCACACTCAACGACACAACTCACCAGAAAGAAAACGCTGCCACTACAAGCACAGTACTCACACACAGCTCTAGTGCCATCCACACACACAAAATACACGTAGCTGTTCCTTGTACAGGCAAAGGTGGTTGGTGGAAGCGACGAGAGCGTCTTTCTCGACTCTTTTAAGCCTTTCTTTACCTTTCCTCCGCTCCTCTTTGGTCTCACAACGCTGTGTCGTACTTTTGGACGCTACGACTCCTCTCCCTCCCGCTTCTTCTTTTGCAAATGCCAGCTACCTAATATATTTGCTACATTTGTGTATAAATGCAACCTACTCCTTTTGCTATTGCCAGTCTTGCCTCGTATTGAACTATAATGGTAAATAGTCGTTGTTCACTCCGCTGCATTCGTTTACTAACTTTCTCTTTTCATTTCCAACCGACCAACTGAGACTCAGCCAGATATTACTTTGCTTATATTAAAGACGGAAAATTTTGATTTCACCTTTGTACACAGTGCACATATTAACACAAGGGTGAAATGACTCGGCTTCAACACACTTTTACTTTAACTCATTCCTTTTAATACTGCATGTAAATAGAAGCGACGCTGACTTAGAGAGAAAAAGTGTAAAGAAATAAGGAAGAGGGAACTGCTTGAAATAAATGAATAGTTGCATTCAGCTTTATATAATTCTGTGTTCGTATATTCCTGTGTAGCATATCCTTTGTGTTGTCGTAGGCTGGAAGTGTGAAAGAATGACTACACAGTATCCATGTCTGTTTGGTTGGGTTTTGTTTGTATTTGGCTGTCATGTGTCATGTCGGTCTCATTAAAAGTCACAAAGTCAAGTGAAAGACGGGAATGGAAAAGAGACAAAGAGTTAGACTCACATGGCATCACACCAGACCCACACACGTATACTTTCACACACACTAACCGCCACATCATAAGTAATAAGCCGAAACGAGCAACTCCGCCGTCTTTGCTTTGCATTATTACTCTTTCTCTCCTTTTATAACTTTCTCACTTTGTGTACAATATCAACTGCCTTAACACTATTACTCTGCACACCACACATGCTATACCCACAGAGCACGAGCAACGCAAATAAAATAAAGAATCTCTTCCCCAACTAAAAGTGAAGCAAGGGAACCCAGCTACGTCTGTCTGTGTCTCACTAAAGCTCATGGCTCCACTACAAGTCCACAACCACTTACTTTCTCTATAAATGCATAAATACCACACTTGGCTTAACTTTACTTAACTGCAGGAGACTTTATTGTGTGTGTTGAGTGTCTTGTTGTTCGTGGAGCATTGCTGCTTCTTACTTCGACTTGGTGAGAAAAGTTGATTTGTGTACAGAGAGAGAAGGGCGAGAGCAGAGCAAAATTCCTTCGCAGTCTTTTCTTCAGTTTGCTTTTACTTTTCGTCTTGACTTGGCTCCACTGATTGTATTGCCATTGTAAGTTTACAGAAATATTTGTACGGAGGTAGTAGATGTATTCTGTAAGTAGGCACAGATATTATCCAACCTTTCTTTCCCTGGACTTTTGACTTACTACTACATTTACACTCTCTCTACTCTTTCTTTGCTTTCGTACCCAATGCACACACTTGAAGGTTCAAGTGTGTAAGCAGTAACAACTCTGTGTAGCAATATACAGTTGTTTAGCTGCACGTGCATCTATAGAGGTGTTTCCAAGAACAAAGCAAAGCCAACTGTGGGGAAAGAATCTTAGAACTTATAGACAGCTACTAAAGGAATCCCATATACTGAAATAAGGGCACTGTTGATCAAAAGAATTTCGGATGAATGATCCTACAACTCTGCCGCATCAAATGAAATGTTGTTCAGACTAACTCACCCCCTGCATTCTGCTTATTTACCTTGTTAGGATAAGTCTCAACATTATTGCTCTTTTTTATGATATGCTTATAGTCTGTAAAAAGCAATGAAACTAAAATCACTATTGACGTTATATATTTACTGAACCCAATAATAATTGTGGAAATAAATATAATTTGACCTCCCCAGTTAATATCGATATTAGATTTGTGAAAATGACTTTTACTTTAGCCAAGGTCTAGACAGGAAACATTTTTTGCGTGATGATGAGAGATATAAATTCGACCTAAATTGGAAGTTTGAAGTGAATCGATAGGGAAATATTGTTGCAGTGTAGGTGTGTGTGTAGAAGTAGTGTTAGTAATAGCAGATGCAGTGCACAAAGGTAAATCAAAGGAAGTGACAGTGTGTACATACCTAGATGTGAGAAAGTGGAAGACAGTTAAATTTGTGAAGGATAGACGAACACCCAGCAGTTTTCTTGATTTGATTGCGAGTCACACGTTTCTGTTTAGTTCCATTTGGATCGCAGTCCTTCGTGTGTACACTCCAGTCGATCTGCTCCTTTGTATGCACCCACTGCCAGAATATTGTATTTGACTTGCTTTTCTCCCATTGACGAATATTCAGCACTGTCCTGTCACTTATTCACCAAAAGCTTACAGTTTTTCTTTCATAACATTCGCATTGGTTTAGGTATTTCTTCCTTTGCCTTCTCTCGTATGTATGCACGTACATAAATGTCTGAGTGTGTAGACTCAAGATGTATGTGCTGCTCCACTCTGCTAGGAGATATACTGCAGTAGAGGCAGAATGGAAAGTGGAACTACAAATATTAACATCGTCCTATGACTTTTAAGCCTTGCAACCTCAAACGAAGCCAAAGGAAGCGAAGCCAAGAAGCCTGTAGATTCTCTTTTCCATATTTTATGTATTTCTATGTTTCCTTACGGGTTTTCTTCTGCTTTTCCTTAAATCTGCCTTTTTTGTGCTGTGGGCTGTTGCGCTTTTTCATCTTCGTCTGTAGTATGAGAGTACCGTGTAGTATGTGTATCGTTCTTCGGTTTCCCAATTGTAAATCAAGAATTCACCAGATATTCTATCTGACGTGGTTTTGTATAGAAAAGGGAAATGGCTGTGCTTTGTGATTGTCTGCTTCTATTCTACAAGTACAACACTGTATAAAACATTTCGGGTACTTTACCTACTCTCTCTCTCTCTTTAAAACTATATCATTCCTCATCTATGGCATATAAACTCTAGCTGTGCGAATATTACCTTTTCCCTGCACTAACAGTGTACTGTGTGCTTTCTTCTTGTATTTGTAATGTTTGAATGTAGCATGTATATAGGTGATGTGTGACCATACACTACGGTTTTATACACACAGCTAGGAAAAGAAATGCAATATTAACAATACAGGGAGAGACGAACTAAATTTGGCTGGCAGAAATGCACTCTATGTTTTTAGCAGTATTTGTTTTGGGTGAGTGTAAATTCGGAGAAATTACCCCACTCTGTGGGAAGAATTTTGTATGTGGAGATGGGAGTAGAGATGAGGTGGGATTGCAGAGAGAGGCAGCAGAGTGGAGATATGGAGTGGAAAGCTGAAAAGACACGTGGACCCTGTATGTGTGTTGTGTGTAGTTTTACGGGTGGGTTTGTCAACTGGAGAGGAATAGTGGAGTGAGTGAGTGCCTATTTGGCGATTTATATGCGGGGAGCGTGCGAAGGTGAGCACGTTTATCGCTTTTACTTGTAGCCCTGGAGCTACGCCACTACATTGCCACGCACTGTTGCTATGTGTTATGTCTGTGTGTGTGTTCCTTTCCTCTGACACACAAGCTGAACACGACTCACACAACACACACAAAACACAGAACAGACTCCAATTTCTTTCTCCTTGCCAAGGGTAAATCTACGAGTTTTTTCCCCATAATAAAATACAACTTGAGAAAATCCGCAGTCTAACCATGTAGTCAACTTCCATCCACTTGCTTCTCTTTTAGCACAAAATTCCTTCGCTTCGTTTAGTTAGTAATGTGGGTGTTGTACACAGCCTCCTGTATTACATTCCGTCTACCTACTTCCACCGCTACACCACCAGTAGATCACCACTACAGTCTCACTCCAACAACTACCACTACTTATTTAGCTTTCTCCAGTCTCTCGGCTTCTCCAGTCTCTCTCAATGTCTCTTCTCTATGCACTGCACCACAGCTTCTCCGTAGTCAACTCTCTTCGCTTCAATGCATTCTTAGAAAAATAATACACAGAAATTCTTTTGCCAATCTCCTAAATGCCTTCTCAATCCAACCAACACAGCTAATAACAAAAAAGCGTAATCCCAGTCTATACTTCTCAGAACATGTAGTACATTACACTTTGCTTTTTTGAATTTTCCTATTACTCATCGCTGAAAACGTTTTTCTATAAAGTACGTTTAAGTTAATTATACTTCAGATAAGAACTTCAACAAATCTTGTAATGCTTTGAGTTAGCTTTAAAAATATTTTGTTAATAACATTTCTATGAATACATTACTACTTCGAATGAATTCTGAGCAATTCGTCATTAAGGACAAGTACAGAAATGATTCATTGAGTGCAAAAGACGGATGCGATTTATCTGCGGACAATTAGTTTCTTGTTGACTGCGTAAGTAGAAATTGTGAGTTGGTTATAATGATATGCACATTTGATGTAATTACCTTGACTGAGAAGATTGGTTTGGGTTGGCTGACGAAGATGATGATGGTATCACGCATAGTTAGACTGGAAAGTAAATTGCTTTCATTGATGAATTAATTTTCCTCTTGTAAACACAAACAAATTAGAAATTCCTATTTGAATGTACATTGAATTAATATTATCATACTACATTTATTATACCATTTGTAAAGCGAGTTAAGTTTGGCTCAGTGGTTTTGATAAGAAGGAGGACTGAGAGTGGAGAGCATAGGGCGACCGGGAGCAGAGCAGATAGAGGCTTATCCTCAGAAGAACGGCGTTGTGGCAAACTCTGGTGCAAGCTCCGCTGTGTACTACAACATTGGGGACTGGAGAAATCTTCTTAACAAAGCTGAACATAATTAGAATAAGATTTTCCTCATTTCGAGTGCGTGGAATGCTTTGTGCACAACTATTCTCATGAAAGTCAAGGGAGAGTGTCTGTGTAGTCTTTGTGTGTGCATACGGAAGGCTTGGGCTCTAAAATACAAGTACTTACTCTGACAGTCTCTCCTTGAAACTTTCTAATGACTCTTGATAACATGCAAATTCTCTCTCTCTCTCTCTCTCTGCTTAAATTGATTTATTAGTTAGTAGGCGCTACAGAAGCTCTTTGTGTCATTCTCATCCCTTAGACTCACTCTTCTTCTTCTCCTTCATTGTGGATATGCATGTAGTGTGTAGGTATGCAACTCAACCTCCTCTCGTACACAAACCTTTCTATTAGAACCTCACGTACACTTACACATAGATATAAGCAGGACGCAAAGCAAAACGCAAAAGCCGTCGTAGCAAAAGATTATTCGGAAGACATAACATCATACGATCCTCCTGGAAATGAGATTTATTTACAAATGGACTCACTACCATTTCGTGACATTATCAAAAGCCTGCAGGAATGAAGGTCTTATAGAATACTTTATACTGCTCCCGTCTGTGTATAATGAAGTACATTGGAGGCTCCATCTCTTCCTGTTTAACTTATTGCAGCAACTGCTTGTGTAATCCAAGTCATTATAATAATAAGTTAACGGATAAAATTACATTACAAAATGTGCCTATGCAAATTGTACACAATGTCATCAGTCAGTGAATATTTCACTTATTGTTAGTTTGGCCAGCTAATGCTCCCTCGGTCGTTGTGTGTGCAGACAGTGTAGAGTGTGCCTCTATGTGAAGTACACGGAGAGTTTGAAAAGCTCACTTGAAATCAGTGAGAGCATTGTCATCTTGTTGAGAATCTCTCATCTTGTCTTTGCATCTGCATCACTTCCTTTACTCTGCACGAGCGCTCCAGTCGAGTGGTCTGTACTTTCTGCGACGTCCATTTTATTGCTTCTCATAATAACTACCTGAAAGATAACCACACACAGTCTACCAGATCCTTTCTTTCATTAAACCTCCGTGGTAGGCCCTTTATTGTTTTAATACGATTCACTAATCAATCTTTCGGCTACAATGCATACCGTCGATAGTACATTAAGGGCATACCAACTAAATTAAATAAGGGCATCATAAGCTACTGTCAGCCTTGAGTATCGATGGATGGGAGGAATACAGTAGAGCTACTGTAGACGAACTTACCTGTTTATTAATTAAATAATTCAAAGACAATATGTAATAAATTTAATTATTAATTATATTTAAAAACTTAACTTAAACTTAGTCCACGTTGAAATCCATGTGGAACGCATGTACTACACATTGGACATAACTTTGTTGAGATCTAGATCTTGACCTTGACATTAATTTTGATAAAGCCGAATATTATTACTAGCCGCGACTCGATACTAGTAAATGTATTAATGGGTTTTACATAGGTTGAGAGTCTGCAAAGTGCGAAGGAAATCCTTGAAACCGATCGACCTATATAGTGCATCTTCGAATAACATAAAAACATTAAATCATCTCCAACTTCAGATTTCAATTCCTGAGTGTTTCTGACTGGGTGTGTATAAAAGGGCTTAAGGTTTATCGCAGATCGATACACCACAATCTATTGAAAATTTAATTTGACTTTGACCTTTTTGCAATAATACTCGATATACTGAAGAGTTGTTTCACTATTTTGTGTCTGAAAATTGAACAGGAGTTATTTCTTAATATGTCTGTGTCACACTGGCTATATTTTAGCAGAACTGAAGGAATAGTGATAGCATCATAAGAAAGGGAAGTCCCTACGAACTATTGAGATAAATCCTGGGAGAAATAGAAGGAATGGAATATATCCCATTCTTTCTTGCACACAAAAGACGAATTTTCTCCTTGAATTTTTCTCATAGGTGGTTTAGGAGTTGAGCGGCAGCCAGCCGTTGATTTCAGGGTGACTTTGACTTTGGGAAGAAGGAAAGAAAGAAAGGGAATAAGGGAAAAGCTTGTTGAGCTTCAGTGGGAATGGAACGAAAGATTTGATTTGAGTTCATTTCAGTTTAGATTTAGATTCCAATTCCGATTGGAATAGAAATAGAAGAAGTTGTCGAAGAATCGAAGGTGTGGGAAGCTGAAGGGTTCTGTGTTGCTGTTCAAGACGAGAGTTGAGAATTGTGTAGTTTGGCCTACAGGGATTTTAATATCTCTGATCTGCTGCTCCCGGGACAACAATAGAATCAACACCCGTCCGGGGGTCCTGCGTTTTATTTCTGTGGTCTTTTCGTCACCTCCGAATTTCTGCCACTCGCTGCACTCACTCACCGTCCCTTTCTCATTCCCTCAGTCTACCTCAATGCGTTGTTGATGTTGATTCACACTCAAGATACACATACTACAACTACAGTGATTGAACGATAGTAGCCATGTAGAAAGGCCAGCAATTCCCCCGCGCTACTTTTTCGCTTACAGACATCTTTACAGACTACTCACACAGCAACAGACGAATTTTTTTAAACGAAAACTCTGGAGGATTCTTCATTTTCTCCTATTTCTTTTCTTCACAATTATCAATGTGGTGAAAGCACACACGAATATAACGGTATACTATGCCTATTTCAGTCGAGACATGATTCTTCGGAACGTTCTTACCTAACTTGAAAATAAAATATTGTCGTTTCAACACACAACAACGCACTACACTGCAATACAAGTGGTATAAAATAAGTTCTACATTATTATACAGTTTACTGATGTTGTTAAGTGTCTATGATGTTTAATGGCTTTGTTACTTACACCCGAAATAAAATTTTAATTCCAAAAAATAAACCTTTCCGCTATGAGAAGAGTTATCATTGTCATTTCTTATGTTCAAACTTTCCAGAACGTTGAAAAACAAATACAATTATTTTATAAAATGTTATACTTTGCTTGTTTTACTTTAGCGAATTTTTCCACTGCATATTACACTGAAAAAGGTACTAACGATACCAAAGTTGAATATATAGATGTACACAATCATAACTTTTTCCTGTTAGACCAAAGTTGTGATTGAAAGAGAAAATTGTAATTTTGAGTATGCATCTAGCACCCACATCCCTAGAGTCATTTGAATGCAACAAAGAAGTTGCAAGCAATAAAATAAAATTCTCGTGGATGTTTGTATTAGTACTATGTGCGCAACAATTGCTTTGAATTCTGTTGATGAAGAATAATAAAAGTATGCTATCGCTTGTGAGTAGTGGATATAGTGCATAGTGGAGTTGTCATACTAGTAGAGGGCAAGGGCGTAACTAGGGGGGGGGGGGGGGGGGGGGGGGGGGGGGGGGGCGGATGATAACCGGTTATCTCTATACTACT
>JABASD010004155.1:0-16607 GCA_019776165.1 Pogonognathellus flavescens
TTATAAATCCTATAAGTTCAAAAATCCAGCCAAGCGATGCTGAAGTGACGTCAGTTGGAGCTATAAATGCGATAAGTTCCATAAGTTTGATAAGTTCTATAAATCTTCGGTCTGCGCAAACTGCCTATTACTACTTAATAGGACTAGGGTAATATGAATAATATGGGTGGTTGTGTACAACCAGTTGCATTCTATTAGTACTTATGCAAAAACTGTTACTTCTTCTTCCAGCAGCACAGTCACCTCCTCAGACGTCTGTGATTGCAAATATTCATGCAAAGAATAGGCTAAATATTTGGAGGACAACACATTACATAAGATGTTTGTGGCCAGTACTACGCAGCATATTGTTGCCACGTTTTTATGCATGACTTTAATGACTTATGTGTTTTTACAAATACTTTATTGCTATACCAGACCAGATACAGAACTATTAACTATGTATACTGTCCTATCTATCGAATCTAAGATTTCTCACAATCAAGAGGTTCGTTTTAAGAAACTTATTTCATGCATTCATTCGTACAGATTCTTGTGTGTTGCATTGCTTAGCAGTCTAATCAATGCTTTTGTCTGAATCAATTCATTTTGTCAAATATGTGTTGTCACCAAAATAGCTTACCTTACGTAATGCCTAATAAAACCTTATGATGTAGTAAACTTTAGTAATGTACTCTGCAATGTGCACTGTAAGTTCAACCTGTTTGTTATATAATACTCATTTAATTGTTAATTAACATTTTAAAAGTAAATTCTGACAAAATGCTGCGGACATTTTGTGAGCACGCAACTTTAACTGGTTGTGAATATAATAAAATAAAATTAAAATTTTTCCGTTTACAATTAACATGACCAATTTTTGGTATCAAAACCATAATATGAAAATTATTTACATGTTGGTGGATAGAAGTGGTTGGGTGATGGGAATACTGAAACATTTTATTTCATAGCAAAGAGCAAGTATTGTACATAACAGCAAGTGTGTGTAGCTAAATAATTTCATTGAAGCCACTGGGAAATAAATTACCTAAAGGCTGAATCTACACTGTGGAAGGAATCATTTATAATAATAATAATCAAAAACATTTACACATGATTAGGCTTAAACTTGATAGGAAAATATCTACAGTTTACCATACAGTACAAATATAGTTTTAACCGTCAAAGTTTAATTGATAGAATAACAAGTGATAAATATTTAAGTCCAATAATTAATAAGAAAATCTCAACATAAATTATCGAAAATGTGCAAATATTTAAGACGAGTAATTGAATAGGTACATTTTTATCGTCTCATTTGGTCTATTCGCGGTAACATTTTGTTGAAGACAATCTAAAGATTAGTTGTTCATTTGTAAAAATACATTTTTTCAAACATCAAGAAGACGAGGTTTACTTTTTGCATATTTTCTTCATTTCAGTACATAAATTATTTTTAAATTGACAACTAGCTTCATTTAGCCTTCAGGTTCTTCTCTAATTGCTGCCTGATAGCTTCCATAAAGTCCAATGTTTGTAAATACATTCCCTCTTTCACGTTCTTCAGCCCATGAATGCAACCAGCTAAATCCTTTGTCATGTTGCCGGCTTCTACTGTATCCACACAAGCTTGTTCAAGTTGAAGGGAGAATCTGAATTTTATAATAAAAAAGTTGTTATTACTAATAGCATATTATGAGAAGTTAGAATATATAAAAGGTTTTACCAATTCTGTTTTTAATACGCATATCTTTAAAAATTAACTCAAGAAGTAGATATTATTATTGAGTTATACCTAACTACCTATACCTTATCACGGGGGTGCATATCTCTATTATAGTAGTTCCGTTTCTTACATCCACAGACTTATTAGTATTAGACATTCGAAGCAACATATCAATGGAAATAATTTGAGCTAATTTTCTGACTTCATTAAATGTAGGCATCTTCATGAGATATAATGAACAGTAATTTAGGTTTGTGACTTTTTATCAGTGATAATACCTTTTAAGGTCTTGGTTTCCGTCGAGCTCAGCTCTATGAATCAGACCACGAGTCCAAGCAAAAATGGAAGCAATGGGATTGGTAGATGTACTTTTGCCTTGCTGATGCATTCTGTAAATAAGTAAAAACATATAATTGCATTATTTTATGTTTATGTGGTAGCATATAAAGGTAGCATATAAAGGATCCCATTTAATAGACAGTTGATTAATAATTAAATGACCCAAACTATAGACTGAGTGAGAGCAAAAGCAAAGGGGAATACTTAAGAAAGGTTATTGCAAAAAATTCTATATCATAATATTTATAATAATTTTACAAATAATTAACTTAATTTTCGTTATTGTTAACTATTAATTATAACAGTTTATAAAGTAATAATACCAAATTGGTAATACCAAATTAACACTAATATAAAATCCATATTATATTGCTTACTCTGTCTTTACTGTGTCTTTACGGCAAATGTTATAATGATGATATCAGTTCTTTTGAATAAAAAGTTTCTATCTGTGATGACTACATGATTAAATTAAAATGACTGGAAAATGTAATTCCCCATGGACTTAATAATTTGCCAATGCGGCATAATTATACCATTTTTCTCAAAAAATAAATAATTCGCGAAAATCTAATATCGCTGGGTCACTATATATAAGCCCCGGTACGGTAAGTGAGGTACTCACCTGTAATGACGAGTGACGGTTCCATGGGCAGCTTCAGACTCAAGTGTCTTTCCATCGGGACAAATGAGAACTACACAAATATAGAATCAATTTCGTCAATTTGAAACTTAAAGTACAAAAAGTGGTTTGGGAATGTGTGAGTCAGCATTGGTAAAGTGAACTTACCAGACGTCATAAGGCCGAGGGATCCATATCCCTGAGCGACAATGTCACTTTGAACATCACCATCGTAGTTCTTACAGGCCCAAACAAATCCTCCGTTGGATTTTAAGGCTTGAGCTACCATGTCGTCAATGAGACGATGTTCATACCAAATACCAGCCTTGTCGTAACTAGCTTTGTACTCTTTATCAAAAATTTCTTGAAAAATGTCCTTAAAGCGACCGTCGTACCGCTTCAAGATGGTATTTTTTGTCGACAGATACAATGGCCACTTTTTCTGAAGAGCAATCTATTTCCAACATACAAAACTAATATTTAGATTGAAATGATATCAGAGATCACAAATTCAATTACACAAACATTTTCATATTACATTAGAAACATAATCATTAATAATAATTAAATCAGCCAACCTGGAAACTGGAATGGGCAAAGGAGCGGATGGACTCGTCGGTATTATACATTCCCATCACAACTCCACCTCCTTTCTTGAAGTTGAAAATTTCCAAGGTCTGAGCAGGACCACCATTGGGAGTGTACACAAGTTGAACTAGGCCTTCTTTTTCAATTACCATGTCAGTTGCTTTATATTGGTCGCCATGGGCGTGACGACCAATCACAATGGGCTGTGTCCACCCCGGAACAAGGCGAGGAATATTGTTGCACAAAATAGGCTCTCGGAATACTGTTCCTCCAAGAATGTTACCTGAAACGCACAGAAATGAACAGATAATAAATGACTTTCAGACAGGGAGAGGTCATTTAGCTAAACATTCTCAAGAGAGATAATTCTACAAGTCGCGAATCGAGTTCCTAAAATAAATTCATATTCAGTCATTTTAAACCATAAATCTAGGGCATTTTTGACTTCTGCATCCTACTAGAATTTTGCATTAAATCAGAAATACGTTATGTAATAAGTCGCCCACGATCCTGATTCTATAAATAATTTTCATTTACCGTAGGCAACTACGGATAGTTTTGGAAAATGACAATTTACAATCATAAGTAACTGCTTCAGTAGCAAATAAAGTTTTCGGGTAAATCACATCACATGGTATCTAATTTGGGACAGATAATCTCCCAGTCAGTTTTGAACATTTGTCTCAAAATCAGACATAGATGAATTCATTTTGTAGGATGATATAGTGTAGGCGAGTCCTACTCTCAACTTTCAGCTATATTTCTATGATGCTGTCAATGTCATAAGTACACACACATATGTGAAACATGATTCGCCGGCCTAACTTGGAAACAACGTACGTATCAAGTTTACGTATTTTGTATCACCTCGATACGTAACGGTTAGTTATGTGGTTCGCCACAAAATAGGTAAACTTGATACTGTTGATACGTATGGGTCTTGTAGTAACAATACTATGATGTAGATGTGAGTATTCACAGAGTTATGTGAGTCTGTGATGATAAATCCGGAGAGGAAAAGATTCCAGCTTTAGATGAGCTTATAACTGAAGTTGATTCAGGTATTTCTGCATTAATTATTTACCATAACACCTTTGATGCAGCTCGACGAAATTCAATTACATACTTCGTTACAGAAAAGGCTAAATGAAAGCAGCAACCCAATTATTAAAATAATCATAACAGAATACACACATCTATAAATAAAGATATATTCCAAGTCTGGAATACTCCTACACAGAAACAAACATAATCTTGTTACTAGACAAAAAAGGTTAAACAGTAGGTCACAGTTAATTAGTCTAGTAATTAGAGTGGGTCTGGCATCATCTCTTTATGTGAAGGTACCTTGTATTTGAATTTTTGTTATTAAACGATTCCATATTAATGTTCATAATATTACAGGTTCACATGTGTTAGTTACAGCTATCAAAGATAGCTCGGCAACAAAAAACATAGTGCTAGTGTACCACTATGTAACACAAGGTACCAAGTTAGAGGTTTCATGTATATTTACGCTATATCACACACATACACACAATTAGGCTTGTATATTAACGATGTAACAACCTCATAGAGAGGGAATTGTTAATTATCTAATAAATAAATACATACCGGTTAGTTGGAAATTTGATTTTAAAACTTTTAACTTACGAATTGTTCCATTAGGACTCGGCCACATTTTCTTCAACTTAAATTCTACATAAAAAATTATTTATTTTCATAAAATTTTATTACGTTAATAAATTGTAGTTTTTGTATGATTAAAGCAAACTGTACCTTCCACTCGATCTTCATCCGGAGTTATGGTAGCTGCAGTAAAGAATACAAGGCTTTAGTGATCAATTACCTTAGAATATTATACAAATGTTTTAATGATGTGATTGCAAGGAGTAATAAGTACATACCGCATTTTATCCCAACATTGTGCTTGAGAATCGCATAAGCAGAGTCATAGGTGACTTGATCGTCCGTTTGATCACGGTACGGTAAACCCAAATCAAAATAGAGACTTTCCAATTTCAAATAAGGGAAAATCAGTTTTTCTTTGATTTTCTCCCAAATGATTCTTGTCATCTCATCTCCATCTAATTCCACTACGGGTCTTGCCACCTCGATACGTTTCTGGGTCGAGTCTGAAGTTAAATAGGAAAGAAGAAGTTTAAAAAGGGACTAAAAATAGTATTTCTAATCCTACTTGAAATATACATTTCAAATCAATAGCAGATACAGCAGAGTTGAAATACCTACATCAAACATATTATCTGTATTTCTTAAATTCCTCCTACGTAACCACAAAAATGTGGAAGGGAATCTGAATTGGGTATGCCTGAATTCCCCTATAAAAAATACTTTAAGTTTAAACCTAAATTTAAAAAAATACTTCTGGCATGCCTACAATTTCCGTTTTTATTTTTAAAAATCAACCATCTTCTCTACTATTTTTAGCATTAAAAAAGCTATTTAACACCACTGGCGTAATTCAGATTCCTTGACACAAATAACATGGAAATAAATACCACTTGAGAATTTAATACAAGGAATGTGTATAAATAAGCGTGTCTATGAATTTTCATCAAAAAGTCTTCCCTATGAATTTGCTAATCATGAATAATCATAACTTTCATAACTAATACAAAAAACAAAAAATGGTAAAATGAAACACGCGTAATGTTATTAGTATTATTATTATTCTGTTCCGTATGCCCGTGTATTTTATTTAAGCTACACTCTTTCTGGCTTCTGGTCTGAACGATTCATTTCTGTGATATAATGTTCATTATTAATACATAATATACTCATTCTTGTTTTCCAAATCAGTCACGCCAATCAATTTCAAGGCCTTTTCTAATTTATAACAAGTTATGAACATCACTAAACTACTTCAATTACTCAAGCTTAAACAAATCGATACAACTTATTGTACTGCTAAACTACTATATAGCATAGTATTTTCGTTCCGCTTCTTAGCAATGAGAATTTAGATACACTATACTGTCCTTCTGTAACTCATATTATATTATACGCAAAATTGTTCTAAAATACTATACTAAAAGACAAAACATAACAAAAATGCTATATAAACATATAAAACTTTATAAACTTTATAAAACAAACAAAAGACAAAAGAGCTACTAAATTGTACACCTACATCTAAAATTAATCGTATACTGGCAGTGTTGAGGTTGAGATCAGTTATAATGCTACAGTGCATAAATCTCTCGTAAGAAAAACGGATATAGTCGAAAGGAAATAATAATAAGCAGATGGGAAAAATTAATCGAGTCAGGAAATACATTTGTCAGAGTGATCAGTTTACACAGGAACTTAATGCTTCTCTTCATAAATAATAATTTTGTTTTAATAGAAATAACCTCACTTAGACAAACATCATACGATGTTGCAGATGGTACTGCAGTATTGATATATACGTGAGTTGTGCTACTTCTGCCTATATCTCATCTGCTGTCAAATACGCGTGGACAGAAGTAGTACCAATATCACTGCACACGAAATTATTAATCTTATGTAACTATGTTGCACACATATCATATAATCATATCACATATGGACAAAAATGTACTACAAGAGAAAATATGATTTTTAAATAAATAATAAAATACTAGTGATAAATAAAAGTGCATAAACCGAAGAGTACTTACAAGAGCGACTCATGACCCCTCGTACTAAATTTCTCATAGTGGCCATTCTTCCCTGCAACAGGACTGGATAGAATACCGTCAGTGAATTACAGTGAAAAGGGTTCTGTGACTGATGGAAGCTAACTGAGAAAGAGCACCAAATTAACACGAGTAGTTATACACAATTCAATATATCTGTGATGTGTCTTGCAGAAGGATTTGGCGTGTTAAACAAGTACAAGTACAACTCACTGCGCTGCTGAGTGTAGGATTGGAGTAGATCGGTATGGAGTTTGTTAAAGTGGACTGGGTACGTGTGAATAGAAAGGAGCACGCGGATGCTACACACCACACCAACCGAACCGCCAGCCAACTAGGCAGTAGGCAGATCTGAAGCAGAGCAGCTGAGATACAGAAAATCCAACGCCGGGTGTTTCTGCTGTGGTTATCTGATGAAGGCAAGAGACGAGGAGCGGGGATACCCGAGAACAGGAACCAAGACCACCGAATTTTCAACCGTCACAACAAGTAGACACAAAGGCAATGAAGGGCAGAACCAGACCACACATTACTGAAGTACCACACCACCAGCTCCAAGTCAGCGACTCAACAAATTCTATGCAACACTTTTCAATCTCTGCACGAAAATCTGCTGCTCAAATGAATGTCTAATCCAAGACACTTCTATTAAAATGTCAGTAGCTAGCAGACGGCTAGGCTTCTACAGCTCCTTCCTTTCTGTCCCTCCTTATCTCTCTCCAACTGCAATACACACAAAATACTCATACAAACTTTTGGAAATCACGTAAACGCACAAATGGTGTATATTAAGCTCCATGCTTCGCTAACATACAGATACAGCATACAACGGCCACGTAAGTGTAATACATGCACAAGGTATAAAACTAACTCACATTCTATAATCAATCCTTACGCAAATAGAAAGCAGCTTCACACGAAATCAAGGTCTCCACATGTGTATATAACTACACACCCTTACCAATAGTTAAACTTAAACTAGTAAAAAAACAGCAACATTTCTTTCCTCTTACATTTATTTTTATTTGCCGATCTTCTCCGTTTTATGGGAAACGTCACGTCTTCTAACAAGTGAGGAACTTCGACCTGCAACAAATAAAAATGCAACAATCAATGGTACATGTTTTCAATCATACTAAATCCCAATTATAATTAGTTAATTAAGACTTACCACCAGTATACGCTTGAACGATATTCAATCCAAGGAATGTCTTGCTGCCCGATTGGTTCTAAAAATAAAACGCAATTAGAATGTGATAGTGCGTAAGAAGGTAATTTTGACTACGTGTTAAGATGTCATGAATGTTTATATAGCATTTATTTGTTTAGAGGAGAGGAAATCAATATTGGGACAGACTGCAGATAGTGAGAGGCACATTGTGATGCTTAGGAGGGTGTAGGGTAAGCTTGACTTAGGAGCATGACCGCAGTGCGGAGTCATAAAACTTCGTTTTGAATTTTTTTCGTTTTTGCTTAGAGCGGACGTATTACTGGACAAAAGTTTGGTTCTCTTTTGATACAGGGTGATGGCACAGCGACTGACCTTCGTCATAACCTTCTGAATGCCAATGCCACACATGCCAACGTACTTCTTATGTCTTATATTCGCACACAATGGATTAGCCATTGCTGAGAGCACAGCGAAGCGTAGCGACTACATAACTACAGCAAACAGCTTACATTATTGCAAATGTCACTCTTAATTTATTTCTTAAGTTTACCTTTCTAATTCTTACACTGCAATGCAATGCGAACACACAAACCTCTCAGCAAGGCCTGTTACAGTCATTCCTGTCCCTCGTATTTTTTACGACACTCGATTCGTTACCTTTATTGCAACTTGTTACATTTACATTACACGTACACACGCAGGCAGATATAGAAACACCAAAATAAAATACTCGTTTTACCTTAACAGAAGATGATGGCTATTCAGAAGTGTACTTGTATTGTATATACCTACAGTGTACACTGTATACATCCCATGCAAATGTAACCCAACCCTTGAAGCAACCTATAACTCGGTATGTCGGTATTACATAATACCCTTCTTATACTGAACAGTGTTTACACTTACACGTATTATATTGTTACTAAAAAACCTGATAACCTTCTCGGAATGGAAGATAAGGCAGATTATAGATTTCACACAAGCAGAAATGAGTTTTGCAAACCTTACTCTGTTTTAATACTACCCTCACCACAATATACTACATACTTACTACAGTACAGATAACCACTTATACAACTTACACCCATTGACTGCAAATGACGATTACCTATTTTAAAAAGTTGCAACCTGTGCAGAAGTACCTAATAGTACGTTATTGTAACAAGCTTAATAGAATAATAGACTGCTACTACCAACTTGGTAACGAATTGTTTTACAAAAGCTGCTTAACTTGTATTTACAAGACCCTAATAAAACCATATAAAAATTACAAGGTTTACATGATACTTTGAGACATATACTAACAACCATAGAATTGAAAGTTAGTACTAAATGTTTTCTAAAGTCTAAGTAAATACACCCACCAGTACCTAAGCAAGTTGAATCGTTTTTAAGAATTCGTTCCTGCTGCCCATTCATAACACATTTTCACAGAATAATATTATTATCGTATTATACTAATTTGTTTGTTATAGTAGTCCAGTCAAATATTTTATACTTCTTCTTATTACACCTTCTACACACATTTCATTTAATTCTAAGTAAATGCAATACATTGACACTGTTCCTTCAGTCTTCAGATTTGGATATGTACTATGTCCGTACCCCTATTTTGTTAATATATTATGAGTGTGAGTATTGTACATTGAATTTTTTCTTGCATGTTTTGTATTTGTAGATGACTAAACCTTTATGTGTTTGTCATGTTATCTTGTATGTCCTAAAGCAGTTTTGTGTGATCAAATAAATTCTAAATCCCTACTGGTGTTCGTGAAGGTCTCTTCCATTCTTTTCTTCATTCTTTGTGTTCAAGTTCAAGAAACGATTTTCGTTAAACACAAAGAGATCTCTTACTCCTTATATTATGTGTGTTTATATATTGATTATATGCACCTAGTGCATGGCAATATGATTATTTTCGTGGATGATGTGTGTTAGCGTTACTAGTTCAGCTATACAACTTGCCTACAAATACTTTATTATACTTGCACAACTATACACTGCAACTTGTTATTCCATGACTGAAACGAACTATGATAATCCGTCTGTTTCTTCTAACCCAAATAAAATGGAGGGTCATGGAAAAGAGATTTGAATGAAAAATGTAGTGCATTGTCCAGAGTAGGGAAGGGACGGAATGGACCCTTAACTTTACTGGTGTTGTATGCTGAGAGATGGATTCCATGA
This sequence comes from Pogonognathellus flavescens, assembly GCA_019776165.1. Taxonomy (NCBI): domain Eukaryota; kingdom Metazoa; phylum Arthropoda; class Collembola; order Entomobryomorpha; family Tomoceridae; genus Pogonognathellus; species Pogonognathellus flavescens. The sequence goes on from JABASD010004155.1 coordinate 10,293, forward strand.
ACATTTGGATACTTGCTACCGTAAAGGCCAAGGCTAAAGGTACGGTTGCTGAAAATATATACACATGAAGCTCTACGATACGAATCCAACTGACAGGTAACTTATGTTACCATTCCCCATCTATCCCATCTTTGATTGTATAATAAAGCACTGAGCTACCTTGTTATATAAAGGTCAAATCTATTACATATTTACAAAATCAGGACATTCGAAATCTGTAGAACGCCAAAACAAATGGTCATTTCAGTCTACTTACTAGAGGTATTTAATAGGTAAAATGTACTTGTTGAATGTACTGAATACAAATGGTTTTATAGGTACAAGTAGTAATATTTAATGTTCTATATAGGTACACGTAATATTACATTCTTTACTGTACAGGGTATGGACGTATACATTATCAAAAGTTTTCTTTTTATGCGCCTTTCTAGTAGGAAGAAATGCTTAACGATTTTATCTGTCTCACCAGCCTCACAGAAAGGATTACAAAATTAAGTTGTGTCTTAATGCTTTGGTACACACAGTAAATAAATACCGAAGTTAATCTCAATTCCAATTAGAGTTACATTCGCAATTTCACTTTCGTCCGTCCTGCAGTATATTTACTTGGGTCACTTTAGTAAAATTGTTTTGATATGGGATACCAATAGAGACGGAGACGCAGACGGCACTAATTTTGCATTTCATGTTAATACATAGACGGGGATGTATTTGTTAGGTAAGTGCTACACATTGCACCTGTCTTGAAATATTCTTTATCTGCCTCAAATAAGTCTCACGACTGTCACGACCCATATCGAAACTTGTTAGGCGTCGCTGCACACGAAGACGAAGCCACAGAAGCAATCAGATGAAACATACATTACATGTGCATCACATCAGAAAATATTATTAATAGAACACCATGCCATTTATGGTTTACAAAATTTAACACTTTACAGCTTGTGTGATACTTACATGTTACCATTACATCAATACTATAATTGATAAAAATTGGCTTGTATATAAGTCTATTAGATAAGTGGACTAATTCCATCTATTCCACCTGTTGTCGTTGTTATTATGTACTCCTGGTTGATACGTGGAACATATGTATATACTAAGTATATACCTTAGGTATAAAGTATAATATTTCTCCAGCAGGTACAATTGCAGATTAGATTAGAGTATAATTCAGTACCTATAGTATTATGTAGAGTCTGGACAGATATAACGAAATATGCTCTAATATAACATCACATAACCTACTAACGTACCTATATTGTAAACAAGTGAAACTTAGGAAGTATAAAGAGACACTTTGTAATTTTTCCTCTTGGTCTACCTACGTGGCAACTGACATTAAGTTATCAAGTAGTTAGTTGGCTGACGAGGCAAGTCAGTCGAGACGAGAAAATCAGCGTCCAGAGTGAATCCAAATCAATGACGGTCGGCTTTATGGTAATTTTATTACATGCACATAATTATAGATTCCACTGTATTGTTAGCTACATAGGTATTACTACAGTTTGTGTGAGTAGAGTGTGTACAGTAGTCATTAAGCCATAAAAGACACTAATCTAATGTAATAACACATTAAGCCTATTTGGTGCTTAACAAAGCTTACTTGTTAATTGTTATCAGTACCTGGCTGAAGTAGGTACATAGTAAACCTATTTGGCCCAAGTGGAAATATCCAGCATAAAATAAATCACTTTGCATTTTAATTTATAAAATTGTTTGTTACTTGGTGTGGCATGTTGTTACAATTATTACATGACGTCTTCTGAAGGTCATGACTTTTGGCTATAATAATATTTCATATTATAAACTTTCTGGTACTTTCTTAAGGTTTCTAGCGCTACTTTGTTAACTTATTAACTAACTCGTGCCCTTCCATTACGTACAATCATTAAGTGTGTGGGTGAATTTGGGCTATTTCGGTAAAGCGTGTGGTGGAGCTTCACTAGTTCATTAGATTTGTTTAATAATTTATGAATGCTAAGCAGACGCTGTCATGTTCTGAAACGAAGATAGGCAACTCTACTCTTCATTCCTCACTGACAATAGATTATTCGGAGAACTGTAAATTATAAAACCCCAGAAACCACACAGAACTTGTAGAGTACAAGGTGATACCTCAACTATACAAAAAGTTGATAATTGCTGAAGGAAACCACATGCAACGTTTGTAAAGAATAAAATATAATAGTGGTAATTCTATCTGTATTTAACAAGTTGTGGTTTAATATTTATTCTAATTCTATTGTGTATAATGTAAACAACCTCATCTATTTCAATGAAACAAATGACAGTTTTATTTTCAGACCACATGCACAATGTTGGTAAATAGTACTAGATCAAAATACACAATAGAATAGAGTTATGTGACAACCATTTAAAAGGATGGTCCGTGTGTGTGTCCTAAAATGCAATTTTAAGTTCTGAAAAGACAGACTCAGACAACATATTATTATTATATGCACGCTAATTCATTCATGTATGGACTGTATATGCACAAATTCCAGTTTTAATTTAATCTCATGCATTTACATGACAATGCTTGAATGCTTCTACCTCATCTACCCATCGATCACACTGGCAGATAGCAATTATAATTACTCACTAAAACTAAAACCCCTGGCCCAATAACTAAGAATAAGTCAGAGTCAGGCCTATGCATGAATGAACTATGAATGATGTTATTAAGACAGTTTGTGGACAGTCCCAGACACTTTGTGGCTTTGTTGACTTACACTTGAAATAAAGATTCAATTCAACTGAACACATCTCAAAATCTTAATATTTTAACATGTCACTAATTACTAATTACATACGTGAGGGCACCAGGGTAAATTAGTATTAGATGGGTTGTGATAAGTGGCTATACAATTACAAAAATGATTTACAGAATGTGTGTAGACACAAACCATAATATGCATCATACCTCGGAATTCGGAATACGTATTCGCAAATACACATAATCAAAGGTACATACACACAAACAAACGATTACATAATTCATTCATAATCATGAAGTCTACATCGGTTTCCAAAAACATTACTGAGATACCATACACCATACTTTATTATTGGATATTATTATTATGCACAACACCCCCTCAAAAGCTCAAAGTTGTAATTAGCACCATTTCAGACAGACTATCAATACTTTTACGTATTTGTCTCTACAAAAGCCTTATTATTTACTCCACTGGCTACTTTATTTAATGTGATCACTAAAAAAGTATATAATGCGTTCGAATTAAATTACCAGCCAAATAAAGCAGTAATTACAGTTAATTAGTATTAATTAACTATTAATGATAATAAACGTAACATAAGGAAAGAACATAAGGCGCATAAAATTTAACTGCAGATCTCAGCCACACAGAAATGCAGGAACGTGAAGAAGCAATGTCAGAATGTCACAAGTCCAAAGATTGTTTATTTTGTTAACATTATATGACTCATCTTTTACGTCGCGTCTTCACAAAAATGTACAACTGAAAGGAGGTTTAGAATTACTAAAGAGCATCAGTCCAACCAAGTAATGTTTCTTAACATAATACTACAGGGGTAGTTTTACATGCACAAGTATAAGTGGCATGGCGAGTATAGCACAATTTATAATTATACGAGTATAATGATACATACATTAAGGAACTCTACGACAGAGTAATAACACAAGAGAACACAAACTTCATGTACCAGTTAGTGCATCTAACTTTTATTAAGTTTGTCGTTCGTTTGTGTATACGCTTGAAACTTGAGCTTTATAGAAGTAGCGAATAATGGTGTAAAGGGAAATGGACTAAAATGTGTATTTTGCTTGTGTTAGTAAGTAAAGCTTTATTCGCTGGCCGTGTTATGCTTAGGGTGGCCTGGCCGGTATGGAGGATGCATGGCGATGGTGGTTGTGTTTGTTGTGTGAGGACGTGTGCAAGTGATGTGTAAAAGAGGCAGTCAGTGTTTTCAGTTCAGTTTCCGAAGAGCCAGTTGGAGATACAGAGTAAAAGCCGGAGCTATGCTCCAGCTCCCCGTGTTTCCTTCTCCATTAACTTCTTGACTATTTCTTTTCTTCACTAAGGATAATCTGGGAAATTGCTGACTCTGGGAAAAAGGTTAGTGCTGGATCTACCATGGTTTACACAGACATACAACACATAGAATTGCAAAACTTAACAGAATAAATAGCACAGCTGTTAAAGAGTTCAAAGCTCATTTGCTTAGCAGAAATGTAACCCGAAGCGGATATTTTTAATCGCAACGCTTCATTCACCGAGCATTGAATTTTATGCTGAGTGCACAGCTTTATTCACTTCACGTATTCGTCAATTCAACGGAAAGTAATTTTTTCTGACTATAGAACTTCCAGTTAACAGTTAACATTCTATAGCTCAACTGCAAAACACATTAAGGCACATAGATGCAAAAGATGTGTCTCTAAAATAAACTCAACTGTGATTTTGTACTCAGAAAACACAACTGCCTATTTGTGTGTGCAAGTCTATTGCTCTTTCCTCACTTTGCTGAGCCGGCCGTTCATTAGCTGTCTATGACTGAAATACGAATACAAAATACAACTGGAGTTATTTGCTTGTGTGAATAATGTATCTAAATGTCCTCTGATTACACTCAAGGAGATTTCCAAACGAAACAATAAAGCAAGAATCTATGTGTAAGTGAACATTGTACGTCTCTAGGTACTGTACATCTATATAGGTACTATTCGTTACATAATGGCTGCAACATAAAACATATGTCTATGTAACAGATACGCTAATTAATTATTTCCATACCCAATAACTTGCTGTTAGGACTCCAGAACCGGACTTGAGAATACAATTAGCGACATAACTATAACTCCCCTCAAAGCTACCAAGTTTATAATGCTCTTAACAAATCAAATTCATTCCAAGAGATACACAGGGCTACATTGCTACAATAATATTCTTTAGTAGGACTGCTATTGTATTATGAATTTATTTTCAAGAATTCTTGGCGAACCTTTTGCCGATAGAACACTGCTAAATTGCATGTATAAAATACCTTAAAAACCTTAAAAAACTAATTATTATAGAGAGTTATGAAATTAGTACATAATATATCATAGATTATACTACGCTCATTACAATCTAAGCAGACGTCAATAATTTAATTTACTTGCTTACAGAAATGCACCTTGAAGCTTGTAATACATATAATATATATAATATATATATACAATACAGTACTATTAAACAGGACAGTACAAAGTACAGTCCAGTGCAGTGTCCCCAATTATGTGTGTGTACTGTGTGTGCAGAGATGTAAAAATATCAATTCCACTTGCAGCATTTTATGAATGATAAATACAAGAACTCTATGGCAGAAGCAGCATTTACTAATAACTAATTACATTTAATTCCTATTATTACCCGGGTGTGTGTAAAAAACACTTCCATATACATGCACTTAATAAACTGTGCTGGTCGTACTGTTGTACTTACAGAAATAACGTCATACAAGTCATACATAATATCTGTTGGTCTTATGCACCACATACAGTTATAAATCTCTTGAGCTGTTACTTTACATTTCTTCAGATAAAACTATTTATTTGTAAACAATACTTCGTTATTATACCTTTTTGAGTGAGTGACTAAGAAATATATTCCGCTGTTGACCTTTTTTAATGTAATTGTTGAAGTAATTAATATGTTACATGTTTTAAGTGTGTTTTTTTTGTTTGAACATAGGAACCTGTCCAAAGATGATAATTTTGAAATTACTAGAAGAGAAATCGGTTTTACTGGCAGCCAGAAGAAATTTTAAAACATGGCATTGCTCAAAATCCAGTCAGCCAGCTGCAAAACCGAAAACAGACACGACAAAAGCAAGCGCTGCAGCAGTAGCTCCAAAAGGAATTCCATACAACAAATTAACTATTGGTATCCCTAAGGAAGTGTGGCCAAATGAAAAAAGGTACACCATCCATATTCATTCCTTCAAACTTCAAAGATATTATGTCTGACTTTACATTAAACTATACCGTATTTATCAAACTTACTTTTTTTAGAGTATCTTTAACACCAGCTGTAACAGCTACATTGGTTAAAAAAGGATTCCAAGTCAAAATAGAAAAGGGTGCCGGTATGAATGCCAATTTCAGAGATAATGACTACAAGGACAGTGGAGCTCAACTTGTAAATCAAAACGGAGTTTATGAATCCGGTAATCTATATTTATTCTCTAATGACGTCTGAGCGAATTTGGGGGAAGAATTTTGATGTTAGAACATTTAGTACCACTCATATGTTACAGTCAGTTGTTGCCACTACACTCTAAATACAA
>JABASD010004156.1:0-16607 GCA_019776165.1 Pogonognathellus flavescens
GTTATTAGACCGTGACAAACTTGTAAATTTTATATCATTTCTGTTACGTCACTTCATTTGCCTCTTTTATTTCAGACAGCCTTAATTTGACGTCGTAAAAACGGAATGAATGTTTTTCCTGTGGATGAAGTAAAATTTAATTACGGCAGAATATTTTCTCGAAAGATTATTTTAAATAACTGGAAAATGACTTGAATGTAAATGTGAGAGATTAATACTAATAATGAGAATTGAGCTTGCTGTTGGTTGTTGTGGGTTACCTCCATTGAATTGAGGGATTTATTTATTTATTTATTTCTTAGGTACAATGTAAATCAAGGGAGGATGAGAAGATTTCTTAAATGACAACTAACTGCGACTGCGTCTCCGTTCAAATCGCTAAAATCTCAATTCTGGAGTTTTACTAAAACTAAATAAAACAATTCTCGACGGAATAAAAACATTTTCTGTGTCTGTGCAAATAACTGCCATTAAGAATCAACAATAAATGTCATGACAACAATTAACTTTAACTAATCTTTAACTTAAATTAAATTAATATTCATCAAAGTCGTATTTGGGGTTGGGGCGAGGAGAGTTGACCACGGGTCGTCGTTCACTCAGAGGAATGTTGATGCTCTCTGGAGAAAAAAAGACGTTTTTGTTGCTGCCCTTGCTGTAGTGACCGCCTGGACCTTGATGACTCGAATGCTTCTTCGGAGCCTGCACGTTCACGGGTGGCTGTTGGGGCCGGATGCTTTGGTTGCTGCTGTTTTCGTCCAGAGAGTCGTAAGGCATCATGTCCACGCCCACCGAGTAACCATCCGGGTAATAACGATCCGCGTAAATCAAAGTTCCGTTCGTTGCAGCCGCCTCCTTCTCGTTGATCGGACGGTACAAATACTCATTCACAAAATGAAACTGACTCGACTGCTTGCAAATGTTGTCCGAAGAAGGAGGAACGCAAATCAAATGAACCTAAAACACAATTCAAAACATTCAAAATTCAAATCTTATCCAAAAAAATATTTCATTTCCAGCAACCTTTTCATCTTTTTCTCCAGCAAAATATTTCGTTATAATAATTTTTTAAAGCCGCCAGGAATATATTTAATTTTATTTAAAATTGATTGATTTAGCTAGAGAAATATTTACCTGGTGGAATGCGAATTGGTTTGGGCAGAGCCAGGAGTGTTTTCCTCCGTCTTGGCAGTAGTGGAAGACTTCGCAGTTGAGAGTGTCATCAGCGTAGTAACCGTCTTTCTTCCCGCTGCACTGGAACTTGGAATTCTGGAGAAGGAGGGTGAGTCTGTCGGGTTCTTGTTCCTCTTCGTATTCCAGTTCCAACTCTTCGCTTGACGTCAGAGGTTTATTCCTCAGACCTTGTTGTTGTTGCTGCTGCTGCTGCTGCTGCTGTCGGTGAGGCTGCAAGAGAAAAGAAGAAATAAATAAAGTAATTTGTAGAAGAAGAAGAAGAATTGAGTCACGCTCTGCTTTGCTTGGCCTTCGATTCGCTCGAGCACTTTTGTTGAGCGGCAGCGACTGGTTGAGGATCTGAAAACTCTTCTGCTCCGCTGCTCAAAACAATCAAAGACTTAACTGAAGACAAGTTGCCCTACTAAAACTTCTTCTGTCTGTTCCTCCTCACTAACTTCACGTCTGCTTCTCTTCATCTCTCGTAGAGACCACACATGACGTCACCACACTTCACAATTCACCAACCCATCCAAGCAGCAGCAGAAAATGAAAAAAAGAGGCAAAAGAAAACGGAAATTGCTGACCTTGTTGTTCGCCAAGTGACCTCCGCTCTTCACGTTCACCTTCGCGTAACCGTTGTTTCCAGGAATGTAATTCTCCTGGCCTCCGCCAATAAACCCGCCGCCTCCGCCACCACCAATTCCTCGAGGAGGACCATTTTGAATGGGTCTGGATTGAGACGGCTGCGGTTGGAGTTGCTGCTGCTGCTGCAAAATACTCGAGGCACTTGGTTGCTGCTGCTGCTGTTGTTGTTGCTGTTGGGACGGAAGTTGTTGTTGATGAATTTGATGGGAGTGGGAAGAATGTTGCTGCTGGGCGGAGGTAGGTCCTTGTTTCGGAACTTGGGCGTAGTGAGGCTTCTGGATGGGTTGACTGTTGACTGGAACTCTCTCGTACGGATTCAACTGCTGAGGACCATGCTGTGGAAAAAGAAGAACAGAAAATTATTTTGACTGAAGAAAGAAGAACTTTGTGAGTTTGTGATTTTAGTTTTTACGTGTTTGATGGGGAGACTGGGAGCGAATGGCTGTGGCTGTGCATTTGCTTGTTGGTTGAAGAATGCGAAGAGGAAAGAAGCTTTGCAGAAGAAGAGGAAGATTGTTTTGTGAGTGAAGAAGGTGGTTGTGGTTGGGACGGAGGTTTTCATTGTTGTTGCAGGGTTGAGGGACTGAAGAGAACTGAACAGCCTGAAGAGAAGAACGAGTCCTTTATATAAAAATATTTAAACTTTCGACTTGGCCCCGTTGCCAACGCTCCGCAAAAATAATTTCACTCGTTCATCACTTGCACTCCTTTTTACACTCTGATTCCCACAACAACACAACACAAATCTTCTTCTTCAACATCCTTCTTCCGACGAACACGAACCACCACTTCCTCCTCCGCCTCCTCCTTCACCTCCTCCTCCCCAACGCTTCAAATACTCAAACGCCATTTCCGCATCTTCAAAAACTCCTTCGTCCTCTTCCTCCACCACTGCTCCTCCACCCGCAACAGCCACTCGTTCTTCTTCCACCACTGGTTCGTTTTGCAATTGTTGGACTGCTGCCACTCTGACTAGATTTATATTTTCGTCCTCACGGAAACCACTTCGCACGTTGCTTCCAGCTTCTGCTCCAGGACTGTTGAACTCGGTAATGTCTCCTCCTGGACATTGACGAAGAAGAAAATCTCCAATGGAAATCGCGTAGCTGAATAATTTCTGAACAGTCTGCAAAAGTTGTTTAGGGCGACTTGGAGGAATTTCATTTGTTGAGGACTGCGGAGAAGATGCAGTCAATAAATCGGACGTGTCCGTTGCGACGTCCCGGGTCAAAACCCGCACCAAACTCTGCTCTTTCCGCCCTTCCAACCTTTGCGGCTCTCGACTCTCCCTCGTGGCAGGCATAATGCTGCGATTGAAACAAAATGCAAATTTAGTTTTTACAGGGAAATGTTTTTAAATAAAATGAAAATATTTGTGGGTACCTCATGAAGGGCGTTCTGACTTGATAGCCAAAGATTCCGAAGAAAGCGAAAATGAAGACGGAGAAGATGAGAATGGGTTGCAGCCAAAATGGAACTCCTTTCAGAATTCCGCCAAAGAAGGCTCCGAGTTTTCCCCCGACGTAGTCCAGTGGAGCAAAGACGAGAACGGAAAAGCTTTTGGAAATTGCTTCCAGCGGACTCACCGTCCACAGCGGATCCTTCATGGTCGTCTTGTAATATTGCTCACAACGATCCTCAACTACAAACAAAATACAATCAAGTCTTTCCTTTCAAAAATAAATAATATTAAATAATTTTTGTGTTTACATCCAGCGACGTGAACGCGGAGAAAATACATGAAGGAACTCATCATTCCGAAATTGTCAAAGTCACAGTCTTTAGGAATTGACGGCGACTGCACGATTTTTGAAAAATGCGATGACTTGGCGTCCTAACAAAAGAAAAAAAGAAAAAAAATTCTTGCTTAATAAAATACTTTTTAAATCTGTTTAAAATTTTACTTCGTAGAGGTTGGCGAATGTCCAGACGCAGCTGACGACGAAGGTGATGAGGAAGGCGTAGAAAAACATTTGCATTGGAGAACGAGCGAAAATTGTACGAACTGCCAAAGTCAAAATCAAAAAAACCACCACAGACAGTGTCGACAGCAACAGCCAAAACTAAAATTAATAAAAAAAGACATTATGCCTCCGAGGATTTTTTTTCCAAGTTTTGTGATGGATTTATTTGAACCTTGAGGCTGTAGAAGAGATGGAATTGACTGGGGTCAAACTCAAAGGCGCTGGACAAAGGCGGAGGAACAACTTTGATGATGTTGGAAAAGATTCTGTCGACGCTGTGCAAATATTCGTCTGAAGTGTGGCTGTTGAGGAATTGAGTGAGGATGGTCATGTCCTCGTGAAAGAGTTCTGCCTGCAAATCCAAAGTGATGGCTTCTCCAGGACCAAACACGTGACTCTACAAAACACAAAATTTAATCTCACAAATATAATTCCTAAAATAAAATAAATTGAGAAAAAAAGAAATATTTTTTACCCGAACGTTCATTTGTCTGAGGATGGAAGCGACGAGTCTTTTCAAGTACACCATTCCTTTTTCTTCCGTTGAGTCACCCAAAGACTTTTCCCCAACCGCCCCCACCTCCGTCCTTTGCGTCAATTCGTAACCAATTCCCTTCCACTCTGCAAACAATTACCAACATTCTTTTAACTCTTCACTTTTTAAAATTCATTCCATGTGTTCGAGAAATTTTTTTTTACCCGCTTGGTTGTTTCTGTTGGAGTGGTAGGAGCTCATGTCTGTAAAGTCCACGTAAGAATTGCAACATGTCGGCGACAGAAAAAGACTCAAAACAATCCAAAATCGCATCGCCATCACCTAAAATAAAAAACAATTTCAAAACCTTTAAATCTTCTCTAAAATTTGAAAAAACATTCAGGCGCTTAGTTGAAGTACAAGGAAGGTTTTATGTTTCAAAAAATGTAAAATGAACTGATGAAATGAGAAATGCAGAATTTTATTTTTTTTTATTTTGAAAATTTTATTTCGTTTTGTTTTTGGACAAAAGTTGTTTGTAAGTTTTCGTTTTTGTTCCGGTCATCATTTCCTCGGCAGTTCCTTTGTGCAAATGTCCGACGCCTTCAATCATGGCCATCAACATCTTGGCCTTCACCGCTTCTTTCGTCCAAAGACTTTTCAGATCTCTGCAGACGTACTTGAGGTTCTCAGGGTCCTTCACCCACTCCACGTCTTCGTATTCCGTTTCGAACAACACCAACGGATAATCCACAGCCATCCCGTAATTCGGTTTCCTACAAAAAACTAAAATTAAAAACAAAACCAAAAGAAAAAAGAAGTTGAGATTTGTTTACTGATGAGTGTTGACGTCCAAGAGATGTTGCACCACTTCCGGTTCTTCTTTTCCGACTCCAATGAGGATGAGGATGGAGACGATGCATCTGATTTGATGCCACACAAAGCTCTGTCCACACACCACCACCGTCAACAGACCATCGTCCGCGTCGCTTTCGATTGTCACTTTCAAGATTTTACGCACCGTCGACTTGCTCCCGTCGCTTTTGCAAAAATTCCGAAAGTCGTGAGTTCCTTCCAAATACTTCCCCCCTTCCCGCATTTTCTATAACACCAAAATTCCACTTTAGTCTTCTTTTTTGGGGGAAAAATAGAAAAAAAAGTTTTTGGACTCACTTGAGCGTTCAGTTCCGCTTTGGGGAGAAAATATTTGTAGGTTCTTCGGATGCAGTCGAATCGGGCGGAAAAAGAGTCTGGAACAGAAGCCCATGCCAAAACGCGGATTTCTGTCGGAAGAACTCGGTTCAGAATTTTGCTGTAATTCAATTCTTCTTTCCCTTCTCCGTTACTTCGCACGTCCAGAGAAAAAACCTGCACAAAATAAATTTACATAAAGATTAAATTTGTGATTCTTTCGGAGGTAAAAAAGATTGAAAAAGATTTTTAAAAAGTTGGACTTGTTGGAATGCGGAGACTCCTTTGTCAGTTCTGCCACAGCGGTGGTAATTCGAGGTCGTTCTGTCCTCTACCAATTTCGTTAAAATCAAAGCTCTAAATAAATGATCCTCAATGGTGTTGTTGCAGTCTTCTTGGACAACCAACCCTTGGAAGTCCCAACCAACGTAAGCCACTTTCAAGGCCACGTGTCTTTTGCTGTGTCTGAAATTTACAAAAATCACAAACATTGTTTCTTTGAATTGAAAAATAAATAGTGGAGAGTGTGGGAAAAACGTACCCGGAGAAGTTAAAGGGTCTGGAATTTTTGGGTTTCTTGTTGACAACATTTGAATCTTCTGCAGAATGGGCGATGACATTTCTTAATTGCTTGACGTGACATTTCAGTTTTTTGATTTGGGCCACCAACTCTTCTCTCGTCAATTCACTCAAATCTTCGTCTTCCATTTTTGTATTTGGGAAAATGTTTTAAATTTGAAAAGGAAAAGAGAAAGTTTTGCGAATTGAGAACTGAAATTGACTTTAAACTTTTGCCAGCCAAATTAATTCACAGGAGAAATAATTTTGGCATTGTGAATTGATTGGGAGCCAAGAAGAAGGAACGGAGCGAAAGAAGAGCCAAAAGAAAGAACAGCTGGCTGTCGGTCGATCCAAAAGTGAAGACCGTTTAAGCAAATGAGTTAAATTTGCGAAAACGGAAATGACAAATGTTGCAAGTAAAACTTTGAGTTGAAGAAAAAGTGGTTCAAAGTATTTTGATGAAATGGGAAATAGTGCATGGCAATTTAAACATGTGTTTTCCAAATACTCTTTGCCTCGATAGGTCTCTACCGCGCCAACCACAACACACGAAACACAAACAACAAAACTAAACAATTTCAATCATTCTCAATTCAATGAAGATTTCATTAAATAATAATTAATGAATTAACAATTAACTCTTCGATTATTTTGTAAATAATCATTTTTGTGTTTATGCTTGTATTAAACTTGTAAATGAAACTTTTTATGAAATTGTTAATGTAACGTAACGTAAAATTAACTATTCTAACTTTGTACACAAATTTTGTTATTTCCAAACGATAATTTTGAGTGCAAGAGTGCAGACAGTGTTAACGTGATGAATAATTTGTTGCGTTTACCTTAAAATTGAGATTTAGCGTGTGGAAAGAAGACAACTGTGTTAGAGTTGTTTTGATGTTTCGTGTTGGATGAGTCACTCGGTAGTGTTGTGAATTGTGAAGAAAGATTTGTGTTTACCTTCGTGGAATGTTGATGGATTCAAATGCTCCCTCAGCGAAAGAGACGAGAATTTGGCTGCAGTCGCTGCCGTGGAGTGAGGAAAGAATTTGGATTTGATTTTTGAAGATTTTAATGGACAGTGCGAGTGAAAACGAAGATTTGGCAGGGAACAATTTTCTGCCGGACAACGCGCAATTTATTGTTGCAGACGATAACGAAGGTGAGTTCCGTTTTCTGAGTGGAATCCTCTTGGTCCAATAATTCGCTTTCCAACTTCTCACAGCCACTCCAGCAACCCGCAACACAAACACCGCGAGTTTGAAATACAAAATCAAAATCTACAACTAAAATTCTTTTCGTCTTTTCATTTCTCTTTTTCTGTTGCAGACAGTCGAGACGGAGATGACGATCGACCAACCGGAGTTCTCAGGTTCGTTTTTATTAATTATGTTTTTAACTGTTGCGTATTTCTGATTAATTAATTATATTTCTGATGAAAATGATTTCCATTTTGAAAATAGCAATACTCTTGAGATCAGGGAACAAGATCGATTTCTGCCCATCGCCAACGTCGCCAGACTCATGAAAAAATCCATCCCCAAAACAGGAAAGGTGAATCTCACTCCCTTTCTTATTCAGTTTTAAAAAATTTAATTGATAAAGTGAAGTGAATGTTGAAATTTGTGTTTTTCAGATCGCGAAAGATGCTCGTGAGTGCGTGCAAGAATGTGTGAGTGAGTTTGTGAGTTTCATCACTTCGGAGGCCTCTGACCGATGTCACCAGGAAAAGCGGAAGACGATCAACGGAGAGGACATTCTTTTCGCCATGTCCAGTCTGGGTTTTGACAACTACGTGGAGCCTTTGAAGTTGTACCTGCAGAAATACCGAGAAGCCAACAAAGGCGATAAAAATATTTCGATGAACAACACGACGGAATTCAATATCGTCGGAGACCTCAACAGCGACAGCGAACTCGTCTTCTTGGACGGAGCAGCCTCCTTCACTTAACCAAAACCGTTTTTATTCTTTTTATGTCTTTCTCATTGTCATCTCATTCTCATCTTGAACAATTCATTCAATAATAAACTCAAATACAAATAGCCTTTTAAATAAATATATCATAAAAATAAATTTCCTATGTCATTTATTTCATTATTATTTATTTTCATACAGCTCAGCCTGCTGAACTTATCTTATCTGTAGAAACATCCGCTATTCATTTTTGTTGTAAAAGTTCATTATAATATATATTGGGATTCCTACAGTCAAAAAATTGCATCTACATATTTCCATTTTTGTTCGTATTTTTATTCGTTATAAACGTGTACTTATCATATCTAAATATCTAAACGAGAAATTTATTTACGTACACAGGAAAAAATATTTCATCAACTCCTTTCTATTTAAAAATCCCTTCTTTGAAATATTTGTGCACCATTTCATGTGTCATCCTATTCATTTCATTTTCAAATCGTGTCCAACATTTTGTCCAGAAAATGTTTCGTTGTTTGGGAGTGCGGACGTGAAAGGGGCGGATGAGACGGGTCGTTTGGTTTGAGTGGTTTGTGTTTGGAGTTTGGAGTGCGCGAGGGCGATCGATATTTACAAAGGAACTTCCCTTTCATCGATTCCCGTCTCTTTTGGGTTTGGCTCTCCGGCCCTGCCTTTCCTTCTCTCATTCTTCCTGGAGAACTTTTAACTCTTCTCCAGTCGTGGCTGCAACTGGACTGCACCAAATGATCCAACGCTCTTCGCCCATTCAACCAACTGTCGAATTTAGCCAACCTCTTTTTCTTTTCAACTTTGACATTTAAAAGGGAAATTGTAAGTCCGCATTCTTCTCCAGTCAATTCCTTTCCAGTCACTTTTTTCATTTTGCTGGAAGAGAGTTAATTTGGAGTGAATTTTTGTTTGTTGTTTGCAGCCCTGTTTGAAAAGTGGACAAATCCGCCAAAATTAATTTCTCTACCTTCAAAGCGTCGTTCTCCACGAATGTCAATTACTTAAAACGTCGCTTCTCCTCCGGAGACCTTTCTTCGGAGTTGGAGGAAGAAAATGCTGGACAAGGACCATCTCCCACATCCCAACAACAAAAGTCGCCTCAACAACCACAATCCAACAAACCATTGTCAGCCTCAGCGTCAACAGACAAAGCCAATCAGCCACCACAAGATTTGAATTTGAAAACTTCTCCAGCTCCTCCAGCAACGATGAACAGCAAAACGACCTCAGCACCCACTTCTCCAGCAAAGGGCGGTGGCGGAGGAGCAGGTGGTTTCCTTCAGAGAGTTCAGAGTTTGACGGGCGTGGCCAAAGAAATGACCAGCAATCTCACCAGTCAAGTCATCGCCACCGCTGCCGGAAACCAACCAACCACCATCGTCGTCAACAAAATGCCCGTCAGAAAGGAAAACTGTCTCTACCTTCTCGTCATCGATGACCAAAACACAGACTGGTAAAAATAATTAAATTTCTTTACTAATCTTGTTCTTTCGAATTGTTGATTTAAATTTAAATGAATTGTATTACAGGTCAAAGTATTTCAAGACTCGTAAAGTGAACGAGCAGGAGATAAACGTGGAGCAATGTGAGTTCGGGGAGCTTTCTGTGGTTTCCGGTTCTGACTTTGGGTGTGTGGTGTCTTATCCGACGTGGAAGGATGGTGCCAAGTTGACGCGTCAATTCCAGCCGGACTTTATTTTGATCCGACAAAATCTGAAGGATGCCGGAAGAGATTACAAGAACTCTTTGTTGGCGCTGATGTACGGAGGAATTCCTTCCGTCAACAGTCTCCAGGCAGTATACAATTTCCAGGACAAGCCTTGGGTCTTTGCTCACATGATGAACATCCAACGGAAACACCACAACAACTTCCCTCTCATCGAGCAATACTTTTATCCAGACTTCAAAGAAATGTCCAGCATCGTTCCTAAACTACCAGGAGTACTCAAAATTGGTCATGCTCACGGAGGACTCGGCAAAATTAGGGCCAACAATATCAACGACTATCAGGTAACAACCAATCCAACTAAAAAAACAAGTCTGGAATATTTCCTGGAAATATTCCAGCTTTTTGGTTGGGAATTCGTGTGAAATTTTTAAAATGTCATTTGAGTTAAAATTTAGCCTCATGAAAATGATGAGAATCGAATTTGAGTTAAGAAAGTTGCATATGAAATTTGAATTTTTTGTATTTTTGAGGATGCGAGTAGCGTGGTTGCTGTGACTGGGACGTACTGCACCTCGGAGCCTTACGTGGAAGCTCGTTGCGACGTTCATATTCAGAAGATCGGGAACCAATACAAAGCCTTCATGTAAATCTCCTCCACTCTCAATTCATTTCTCTTTTCTTTTGGTCTGGCATCAATTTTATGTTTGGGTGACTTTCTCCAGGAGGAAGGGGATTGTAGGTCACTGGAAAAGTGGCTCAGGCTCAGCAATGTTGGAACAAGTGGCGATGAACGAAAGGTACAAGCAGTGGGTGGACAACGTCGCCACGCTCTTCGGAGGACTGGACATTTGTGCCCTTGAGGTACTTTTTCCATTTAATTATTTATTTATTCTGGACAAGTGTGGACAGTCTGGAGAGAAAATGTTATTGGTTTGTTGTAGGTGATTGTGGGGAAGGACGGTCGGGAGTACATCATCGAAGTGAATGACTCTGCGTTGACGTTGATGGGAGAGTCTCAGGAGGAGGACCGTCGTCACATAGCGGAGTTGGTTTTGTCCAGAATGCAGCTGCTTTGCAAGTCTCAGCCTCAAGCAATTCCACAGCCCACGCAGCAGCAACAGCAACAACCACAGCCACCAGCACAGCAACAATCCTCACCCCAGGTACAGCAGCGATACCGACGACAAAGTGGCGGAAGTGACTCAATGATCAGCAACGAAGATTCCTCAACGGTCGCAGCGAGGAGAGACTCACAAAGTAAATTTCTCATTTCTCTCGACAAGTCGAAATTTATTTTTTTAATGAAATTAATTTTAATTTTGGAAATAAATTTTGGTAGGTTCAACGACGAGCAGTCAGCGCGGTTCAAGTTTCTTTAGCCGACAGAATTCTCAACAGAATCCGAGTGGTGGCCCATCACCGAATCACCCTCCTCCTCCCGGACAACAACCGCCTGGAGCGAACCCCGGCACTGGAGCCGTAGAAGATAGCGAAGATACGATGAAAAATCTCAGAAAAACTTTTGCAGGTAATTTGGAATGAATTTTAGGAATATGAATTTTGATGAATTGATGATTGATTTTGGAAATTTGTATTTTGTTTAGGGATATTCGGGGACATGTGAATTGCTGGAAGTGTTGCGGAGAAAGTTGTTGCGACGTAGCTCCCTAGTAGACGCCCTTTAGACAATATGAAATGCTAAGAAGAATTAAGAATGTAAATGTAATGATTAAGAAATTGCATTAATTGTCCCTTATTATTTTTTTAAACGTAGCGTTGTAGTGACGAGAGGAGACTTTACAGTTAGAGGCGGCCAAGTCCGCCGTCCCTCCTCAACCCTCAAACAACCGCGGTCCTTACAAATCAATCAATTCATCCATCAATCAAAAATCAATCAAATCTAAAAATAACTTCAAAATCATCTTCAAGTCTTTTGTGTCTGTGTCAATCAAAATAAACAGAGTTATTCAATGGCACCCAACACCCCCCTTTCTTTACCCTTTCTTTCTTCGTTGCACCCTCCGGAGGATTCAAAAAAGAGCAATACTTTTTGATTTGTGAATAAAGTTATTTTGTTTATTGATTAAATTTAAATGGCACCAATGGCAGAGACATCAAGACAAATATTTCCACATTCATTCACTTTTAATAATTAATTTCGTCCACTCATTCTTCCGCATTCGTTCACCAAAATCTTCATCCGCTCTTTTCATTGCAACTCCTTCCATTTCATTTTCACAACTTTCGGTTTTGGCTGTAAGGAGAAGTTTCCTTTTGACTGTACCGAGAACCCGGTCTCGAAGGACTGTGACGACTCGGAACTAAAAATAGTTCACAATAAATATTTAAATTTAGAAACAGAAATTGAAAATAAATTGAATTGGAGGAACTGAAGAGTTACCTGTCGCATAATGATCCGAACCCGTTGACTCTTGCGAAACGCTGAAATTGTTAAAAAAATCATGGAAATATTCATCTAATATGTTTTTTTAAATTGATGAAGAAGAATTTGGGTGGCGGTACCTGTAGACAGGTTTGCTGCCATTGTTGAGGGAATATCTGGAGCCCCCGTATTGACTGCCAGCCCAAGACCTGCAGAAACGAAATTTGCATGAAAAGAATTTTTAAATGACAAGGAATGGCTGAATTGTTTTACTTTGACAACGATGCATTGAAGAAGAAAGAGTTTTACCTGTAGGGGTCGTAGTCTTCGAGGACGGAGGGTTCTTTTTCGACGAGTTCAGTTCTGGTGCAGGTGCAGGTGAGGGCGGAGCACAAAAAGATGTTCACCAACAACATCAACAGAAACAAAACTCCCAAAGTAATCGCCAACCAAAGCAGCCACCGCGGATACGAACAACCCTCGTAAATACCAACAGCCTCTGCAAATTATCATTCCTCAATGTCACCATCAAATCCATCAAAAAGAAAGTAAAAAGAATTGCAATAATCTTCGAACCTGTTTTGTCTCCTGGGTCTAGAACAGAGACGGTGGTTGCAGCCAACATGGACGTCTCATTGTTGTCTCTTCGGGCGGATGTGATGGGCAAAGCAGAATTACAAACCGGAGTCGGACACTCGTCAACTGAAATTTGTTTTAAAACATCAAAACAAGAACAAAGAATGGAAAGAAAAGGAAAAAGAAATTGTGGATAAGAACCTGGACAAATGACGACGTCGCACTGGAAATTCATCCGTTTGGAATCTTGGAAACGAAACATGGAGTAAATCTAAACCAACAAAAAAGATTCGTCACCTTTGCAATTCTTGTTAATTCATTTTGAATTTCGGTGGATCTTACCGTTGACTCGGCCAAATTATTTCCAGTGTAGCTCCACCTGGACAAAACTCCTTTTTCTGGACAACTAAATCCATGAAACAGAAATCTCTAATTATTATTTTCTGCATTCCTTTTATTTTTCAAAGCGACTTTAATTTGAACTGACCCGTTGTCATCGACGAGGGGGACGGAGGTGTTGATTCCTCCAAAGCTGAAGCAAGACCTGACTCTGATGGCGGAGCCTTCTTTAATTCCCGCCACTTCGATTTTCAACTTGTACGCCCGTCCGTAAACGACTTCGTTCAAGCGGACGTTGGAGTCTCCGCCGTAGAAATTCATTTTCACAGTCCCTTCGTTTCTACTCAAATTACATTCACAAATTAACTCTTAGTCCAAATTCGACACGTAAAGAATTGGGGAAAAGGTTTTACTTGGAGTTGGAGCCTGCTCGTCCACAGGTGACGACATACAACTTGTCTTCCGCCAGTTCCAAAGTTTTGTGGGCCCTCACCGCGATCTGCAGAGTTCTCTCGTCCAATTTCTAAAAAAATATTTCCATTTCATTTTTCTAAACTTGCAGGACGAGAAACATATCGGGTTTGTTTGATTGTTACCTGGTTGAGAGTGACTCCGCAAAAGTCTGGTTCTCCGGGAGAGGCGATCATGTTGTAGGACACAGTGGTGACATTGGAACCTCTGCCATCGAAAATACATGGAGCTGCCCGGATGAGACGCGGATGAACGGAGCCTGGAATGAAGGACAAAACGATTAGGTCTCTGCAGAATGAAAAACTTTTCTTGTTTCTTTGAGGTTCGCGTTGATTTGGCTGTGGGAAGTTTGTCGGAGTTGAGTTTTGTTGTTTGGTTGAATTGTTGGGACGAGAGTGGAGCATAAAAATAATTTTTTCCCACGCACCTTCCGTGCACTCGACTTAAATTGATACATTGACTTTGCAATAAAAAAGAAGGAGGAGGCTCCTGCGGTTGTTACGCATAACACATTTTTCTCTTCTGTTGAATTGTGTTACACAACAATCGCAACAATTATCTGCAGAAATTAAATAGCTTCGTCGTACATCGTCCTTACGGTATGCCACAGACACTCGTCCACATTTTTCTTCTTCTGAAGCCTCCACAACAACAACGCCAACAGATAAGAATAAAAGTGCGACAAGAATAATCAGCCACAGCAACTCTTTTTCTTATCAACCGACTTGGGCAATGCACCGTTCCTTCTTCGTTCACTCCGCCATAAAAAACACAAACACTCTGCACTCCCCACTTTAAAATTCTTCAACTCAAAACACAAAACGAACGCGAAACTCTTTTCTTCACAGCCACTTGAAACATTTTTCAAAAGTCGCAGAGGTCGTCGTTTTATTTGTTCTCTGATGAATTAAATGAAAATGGGAGGCGGGAATTGCAAAAATGATTTACCGTAGAAAGGTCCATTTGTGACGATGTTGATGGTCATCGTTCCTGCGCGACACGTCGCCGTGACCGAAGGAGAAAATTCCCCTCCGTCGACGCCATCCCCTTCTTGAGGCTCCTCTTGACAATTCGACTAATGAAAAATGAATCAAACGTTCAGAAATATTTCATAAAATGGCAATTAAAATGAATTTGAAAACTGAAAATGAGTTTGGAGTTTTTTGTTTTTGGAATTGGGTTGAGTTGTGTCTTACGATGTGGAGAAGAAGAAGGAGGAAGAGAATTTTCATGTTTGTTGTTTGCTGGAGAAGAGTAGGAGGGTTTGTGTGCAGACGGGAGAGACGGAAGTGTTTGGAGCGTTTATTGTTGGTATTCCATGATGTTGATGAAAGTGGCAATGAGGAGACTCTGAAAATGGAAATGGGCAAGGATCTGTGTCTGTTGAAAAGGATTACGTAATTGCAAAGAAATAAACTGCGAGTTACAAGAAAGAATTGTTGAATAAGACTCGAGACATAGAAAGTCTTGCAAGGAGTGAGCAGAAGGAAGACCTTGGTGCAGCAGTCGAGTTGTTGTGGGGTGGTGGTTGCAGAGGAGGGGGGTGAAGGGACAAAACCAAATCCTCTATGGTCTTTACACCTGTAAAGTCTGAGTCTAACCCTTTCTTGTAAAAAACTCGTCTTGAAGATTGAGCATTGAGCAGGTAGGCCAATGTTGACTGAGAAGGAAGGAGATAAATCTGCACCTCCACAACCTCCACAACCCACAGCAAAGCAACTGCAGTACAAGTGGAGACTGGAGACCAAGAAAAAGACTTGAGACTTGTTTACACGCACAACAATGCAATATGCCCATTTAATTTTCTTGAGGAATGAGAATGTGCATAATGTGAGTTTGAGTGTTGTTGGATGTGTTGGATGGTGTTAAAATGTAGGACTGGTGTGGTGACTGTGTCATGTTCACTTTGCTGAGTGACTGACCAGGATTACCAAACCAGTTCTTGCCCCAAAAAGCTATCAGTCACAAATTCTCGAAGAATCGAAATCTTGCATCCCCTTCAAACGGGCAGGAAGGATTCATGAAAATTGTCATGGGTGGTATTCAAAATTGTTCTATTCATGAAATAAAACATAATGCTGGTGATATCGATGAATGGAGGTATTAAGACAGGATTACTTTTATAAACTTACATAAATAACCTCTGCATTACTACTGTGTGTACAGTCTCTTGAATGAGCTGCATTTCATGCATTTACACTCTAAACTTGATTTTGTAGCTGTGCTTCTGAAATAAACGTCTTGTGGTGTTTTTAGTTGATTCATTTATTTTTACTTTTTGGTTTCAATTTGTAATTCGATTTTAAAAATATGAAATAATCTTTGATGTGTATGGAAGTATAGTTTTTATAATTATAAATTCGATTCTCATCATTTTCATGACACTAAATTTTAACTAAAATGACATTTTAAAAATTTCACACAAATTAAGTATAAGTAACTATTAAGTATAATTATCTATTAAACTGCAATTATTATGTATATAAATCAGACAAATTCAATTCGTGCTAAAAACTCAAAAGCCACGTTTATTATATCCAATTAATGTTTTAATTGCAAAAATGCCAAAAATAGAAACTAATGCTGATTACATTAAGAATTAATTATTACAAGGTAGACTATGGTTAACAATAAATTCTATCAAACTGGGACATATTTCTTTGTTCGTTACTAACTATACTACGCATTACTTAATCACAATTTTTATAGACCTTTGAAATGAAAAAGTACAGGGCGAATGCTAAATCATATTGCGAAAAGATTTTTACTGTGAAAAATTATTTAGATAAAGAAAAGGCGATTTTAGGAATTTCTCCAACACATACATTTGTGGTTTCATCTTCTGAAGATTTTGCGTTTTTGAAGTTGAAGTTAATGAAATTGTTGCCACAGCCAACTTTGAGATGAGAAAGACCTCCTTCTCCAACAAATGACGCAGTGTTTCTCTAGTTGTAAATAAATAAACATTATAAACTGCTATGAATTCTTTCATATTTAACTCTCCTTTCATTTAAAATATCGCAATACTTGACAGCATTATGTGTATTTATTAATATTTACTACTTTCTACTTTTTCATAAACATCTGACTGATAAATATTGAAAGTGTGATAATTGATGTGTAGGAGTACTTTTATTTTGGATGCAATGATGTACCACTTATGTGGTAGAATCGGCACAGGCGTATCGAATCTCGCATGGACGAGTTTCCCC